>CM044432.1:19278522-19294020 GCA_024363595.1 Xenopus borealis | reverse complement strand
ACACACACACACACACACACAAGTTCACACACACACAAGCCTTTGAAAGTTCTCCACTTGTAGACTATTTTCTGGACAGTGTAATGGCTGAATTCAAATTCTATTGAGATCTTTTTAAATACCTTACCACACTGATAAGCTGCTACAATCTTCTTTCTGAAGGCCTCAGACAGCTCTTTTGATCTCACCATGGTGCTCACTCTCACCTTAACAATCAGGAGCAAACCAAACTAAGGGTCCTTACACACGGGCGTTTTGGTCCTGCGCTCCCCTGCGTTGCGTTTGGCTGCGTTCAGCCGCAGGGGAGCGCAGGTCTAGACGCACCTGATTAGTTTCAATGGCGTTGTACCCACGAGACGCGTGTAAGCGCCGAACGCAGATTCAGACACAACATGCTGCATTTTTCCTGCGTTTGGCGCCTACATGCGTTCGTGTGAGTACAGCCCCATTGAAAATAATTGAGTGCGTCTATACCTGCGCTCCTCTGCGGCTAAACGCAGCAAAACGGAATGCAGGGGAGCGCAGGTAAAAACGCCCGTGTGTAAGGGCCCTAAATCTCTGAGTTTTAAATAAGACAAACCTCCTTCAAAATGCTGAGTAACCTTGTTCTAATCATGCGCACCTGATGTGATACAACTGTGTGTTTACAACTGTGTTTAGTTATATTTCTTGAATCTTCCAGTATTGTTAAAATTTCGATTAAATATCCATATGTCCAAGAATGCTACAAATACACAGGTTTTCATAGGGAGTCCTATTTTTTTTCATATGACTGTATGTCAAAAGAAACAGAGCATTTCTTTCCTTCTATTGTGTACACATGGGCTTCTGTATCAGACTTCCTGTTTTCAGCTTAAACGACCAGGACTAGGGCTTGAGCATGCTCAGTTTGATCCTCTCTGCCTCTCTTGTCCCCTCCCTGCTGTAATCTAAGACCAGAGCTATGAGTGTGCAGGGAGAAACTCAGGCAGGAAGTGATGTCACTCCAAGCTAAAATGGCAGCTGCTATCACAGACAGTTTATACAGCTGTTTGCTCAGGTATGGTATAGCATGCTACAGAATAAATATAGTGTTATAGATTGCACTATTGTGGCTTATCTATTGGCAATACACTGCTCCAATAGTTTTCATTCTCCTTTAAGGAGCACACTCCTGACCCTTCAAGAAAGTAATAAAAGGGAAAATAAGGCATGCTTTGAACTAGACAAAAGAACTTTCATGTATCTTGTAACAAGAATAACCAGACTGTACCATATAAAATATACATGCAAATGGTTTGTGGACCCTTTAACCCCATACTTAATTGTGGCGAGCAAACGTACAGAATCATGCTAGGCAGTTTTAAAACAATGTCCTTCTTCCTCTGCCCTTATCAAAGATCATCATTAGAGCAAATATACAAATTTGAGTGAAACCTCACAAGCGCTTATGGAAGATATACCACTGCAGGATGTGGTAGGAAAGGTTTAAAAAAGCCTGCAAAACTTCAAAGTCAGCCATTTACACCTATGGTTTCATCTGCAGCCAAAATCTAGAAAATTAGTTTGTATCAATAGTGCACAGGATCCTAAATAGGTTTTACAAGTCTTTACTCTGATCTGACAAAGTGCATACATTGTTTGGATTGTTTTATATTCAAATAACTAAGTAAGGGTATGGGACCTTTTATCCAGAATGCTTGGGACCTGGGCTTTTCCCAGAATTTCTGTAATTTGGATTTACATATCTTAAGTCTATTAGAAAGTCCTTTAAACATTGATTAAACCCAACAGACTAGTGCTGTTTCCAATAAGGATGAATTATATCTTTGTTTGAATCAACTACAAAAAGCCACTCAGTCCAGCCCCTCAACATCCATATCGATTATGAAGTGCAAGCCTGTTTTGATGTACTGTATATTGGGGAGTTTAACTGTAGAATTAAAACAAAGGTGGAGTGGATCGTTTCTTGCATTGATATCAATAAATCAAATTCACTTTTAGGGGGTAATGTAATAAGCAGCACACATTTTGCAACTGGCCTATTCACCTATAGAAACCAATCAGAAGGAAGACTTTACTGATTATCTGTTTAAAAAACAAACATATAATCGATTGCACCTGGGCAAAGGTTGTGCCTTTTATTACATACAGGGAATAATATTTTATAAAAGAATAATGTTGTAAGCAATGTTTCATATGGACGCAATTACTGGTTTTGTGTGGTTTTATTTTAGAATTATTAGCATTCCTATACTGACTATTTCCAGTCTGCAACTGAAAAAGCTGTCTGGCTGCCTGTGACATTGACCTTGCAAACAAAAAAAGAAAGACATGAACTATTTGCAATTAGTTTTTGCTATATTTTTTCTTGGTACTCTTTTTATTCAGCTCCTGATAAATTTAACTTCCATTCTAACTTTAAAAGGGCCATCTGATTGCTAATTAAATGAGAACTAAAGTTTAAAGGGATACTGTCAAGGGAAAATTTTTTTTTCAAAATGCATCAGTTAATAGTGCTACTCCAGCAGACTTCTGCACTAAAATACATTTCTCAAAACAGCAAAAAGATATCTTTAGATTTCCTTTTGAAATCTAACATGGGTCTAGACCTATTGTCAGTTTCACAGCTGCCCCCAAGTCATGTGACTTGTGCTCTGATAAACTTCAGTCACTCTTTACTGCAAGTTGGATATCACTCCCCTCCCTTCTCCCCCAGCAGCCTAACAACAGAACAATGGGAAGATAACCAGTTAGCAGCTCCCTAACACAAGATAACAGCTGCCTGGTAGATCTAAGAACAGCACTCAATAGTAAAATTCAGATCCCAATGAGACACATTCAGTTACATTGAGTAGGAGAAACAAGAGCCTGCCAAAAAGCAGTTCCATCCTAAAGCGCTGGCTCTTTCTGAAAGCACATGACCAGGAATAATGACTGTGCTCTTTTGAGAAATGTATTTCAGTGCAGAATTCTGCTGGAGCAACACTATTTACTGATGTGTTTAAAAAAACTTTTTTCCCATGACAGTATCCCTTTAAAGGGATGGTTCACCTTGAAGTTAAATTCCAGTATGTTATATAATGAATAATTCTAAACAACTTTTCAATTAGTCTTCATTATTTATTTTTATAGATTTTGAATTATTTGCCTGCTGATTCTTTCTAGCTTGAAATGGGGGTCACTGACCCCACCTAAAAAATGAATGCTCTGTGAGGCTATACATTTATAGTAATTGTTACTTTTTATTACTCATATTTCTTATTCAGGCCTGTCCTATTCCTATGGTAATTTGGAACATAGCAAATTGCAAACTGGAGAGCTGCTGAATAAAAAGCTAAAGAACATAAAAACCACAAATAATAATAAAAAAAAATGAAAAGAAAAATTGCAAATAGTCTCAGGCTATCGCTCCCTATATCATACTAAAAGTAATTTAAAGGTGAACAACCCCATTTGTGCATTCAAAAACTGAAGTCTGGTTGAAAAACTAGAGAGCTCAGCTATCACACCCTCACATGACATTATCAAACTAAACTGGTTGCTTGTATTTATTAATATTTTATGAGCTGCACCATAAAAAAAAGCGTAGTTTCCGTCTAAAATAATAAGATTTATAAATGATGCTTGTAAGAAAATAAATATATATTATATAAACAAATAATGGTTACTTTGCACAATAAAGAAAATGTTGGAGTATGATGGATTTAAAATGAAACACATACCTTTTTTCATTGCCATATGACTTCTGTGCAACTTTAGCATGAAGGATAAGTACGGTCTGATCCCCCCTTTCTTTCAAATAATTCCTCATTGCTTCCCTGCAAATGGAAAAATAAAAACAAAAAACAACTTACAATAAAAACAGGAGTGAGGGATGTGTACATAAAATATGGTGTGATGCCTGCAGGCTTTTAATGTGACTGAATCCAAATAATTTAAGAATCAAAACTGTAGTCTGCCCGTAAAATTCTCAGGCCAGGTCTTTGAAATAGCAACGGCAGTAGGTTGAACCAACTATAATGTACTGTAGTACTGCGCAGGTAAAACTGGTGGTTGAAGTCGCGCACACTCCTAACGCTCCCTCTGTATAGAAGCCTGGTGCCCGGTGTAGGAGGCTATGGCCACCCCCAGTAGTTGTAAAAACAGAAGGGCACTCAAAGCAGGTAAATGGCAGGGATCCACCCATGCCGTTTATTAGTGCGAATGTGCAACGTTTCAAGGCTAACCCCTTTCTCAAGCATTACAGATTATTACATTACAGAGATAACTTACAGACACAAATAAAAAGGATATTAGGTGCTGCAGGTTACAGTGCAATATAAGTTCCAGTTCAGGTGATATGCGAGTGCTCCAAGAGGTAGCCTTTGAGTTTAGTTCTGAAGAGACTGATGGAGGAATCTTTATGGAGTAATTCAGTGATGGCATTTCAGATGGAAGGCACATTTACCTGCATGCATTCCAAATGGAAGGAGTATCTACCATACAGACAACAGAGGGCCTGCATGCATTCCAAATGGAAGGAGTATCTACCATATAGACAACAGAGGGCATGCATACATTTCAAATGGAAGGAGTATCTACCATATAGACAACAGAGGGCCTGCATGCATTCCAAATGGAAGGCGTATTTACCATATAAACAACAGAGGATACACAGTAGATAACAGATAAGTACTACTATAGTTTATATAAACAAGCTGCTGTGTAGCCTTGGGGGCAGCCATTCAAGCGCAGGATACACAGAAGATAACAGATAAGTACTACTATAGTTTATATAAACAAGCTGCTGTGTAGCCCATGGGGGCAGCCATAAAAGCACAGGATACACAGTAGATAACAGATAAGTACTACTATAGTTTATATAAACAAGCTGCTGTGTAGCCATGGGGGCAGCCATAAAAGCACAGGATACACAGTAGACAACAGATAAGTACTACTATAGTGGATAACAAATAAGTACTACATAATCCGTTATCCAGAAAGCTTAGAATTATGGAATGGCTGTCTCCCATAGTCTCCATTTTATCCAAATAATCAAAAATTTTAAAAGTGATTTTGTTTTTCTCTGTAGTAACAAAACAGTAGCTTGTACTTGATCCCACATAAGATATAATTAATCATTATTGGAAGCAAACCAGCCTATTTGGTTTATTTAATGTTTACATGATGATGATATATGTTTGTTCCCCAACCACTAGCTCGTGAGTAACATGTTGCTCCCCAGCCCCTTGGATGTTGCTCTCAATGGACTCAGAGCAGGTGCTAATTTTTTTTAATTCCAGGCTTGGAGACAAGTTATGGTTGCATAAAAAACAAGTGTATTGTCAAACAGAGGCTCCAGTAGGCTGCCAGTCCACATAGGGCTACCAAATTGCCAATCACAAACCCTACTTGGCACCACTCAGGAACATTTCTCATGCTTGTGTTGCTCCCCAACTCTTTTCACATCTGAACGTTGCTTACGGGTGAAAAAGGTTGGGGACCCCTGACAAAGGATAATTCAACCGCAAACTATAAAAAAAACCCTACTCCCCTACCTCACCCCCCCCCCCCCCCCCCCCAGCGTAGCTGCTCACCCAGGGAAATGCCCTTAACTTTTTACTTACACCTCGATGCAGATTCAGGGATCGCAGTTCACTGCAGACATCTTCCGGGTCTTCGTGTCTTCTTCCAGCACTTTAGCAATATCCATCCATTCCGGCACATGCGCAGTAGTTGCAAGCCAGGAAATTGCTCCAAATGCGCATGCGCCGATTCGCCCGTCTCAGTCACAGAATACCAAAAACCCGGCTGCTGTGAACTGCGATCCCTGAATCTTCGTGGAGGGGTAAGTAAAATGTTAGGGGCATTTCCTGGGGAGCAGCTAGGCTGGGGGGGTGGGGGGGGGGGAGGGATCTACATAGGGTAGAGGGCTAAGTCTTTTTTTTTAATTAATGTTTGAATTCTCCTTTAAGGTATGAAGATCCAAATTAAAGGAAGATCAGTTATCCGGAAAGCCCCAGTTCCCGAGCATTCTGGATAACAGGTTCCACACCTGTACTATTAAAGAAATAACTGAAAAGGGGTTTGGAAAATGAACTTCCTTTTCTGTCAAGTTTGATTTGTTTTTGTTTCAAATCATTAAAAATGTTCTCTTTTTGTTCCAACGCTGTCCATAACTTGTGAACATGTTGGGTGTTATTTGTGGTTATCATATATGGGTTTTGTAGATTTAATATGCGCTTGAGTTCTGTTTTTATTATCACACCTTGAGATGTTTTAATATCTGAATACACCCAGAAATCACACAAAGCTGTATTGTGGCTTAAAGTTTCTCACTTTTACATTGCTACTTTACTAAACATATCTAATCTTTTAATAAGCTAAGAAATGTGCACAATAAATTAACTTAAAATTTGCTTAAACCTGTAAGTAGTGTACAACAGGCACAAATATAAAATTGCCATTAGGTTCTTTGTAAAGTAAATAAAATTAAAATGCTGAATATGAATTGACATACGGTGTAATTTTATACTGCATGTGTAAAAAGGTATTTTTTATTTAAACCAAAGCCCTCTCTTTTATTGCGGTGTTTGTTATAAGTTCTACTACGTACAGTGGAGTGTGAAGGTTTGTGAACCCTTTAAAATGTTCTATATTATATGAATGACAACAACTGGTTTTCAAACAAGTCCTAAAAGTAGATGAAGAAAACCTAGGTAAACAAATGAAGCAAAATGTTATATTTGGTCATGTATTTATTGGGGAAAAAAATATCCAATAACATATCTGCATGTGGCAAAAATAAGTGAATCCATAGGATTATCCTATACGTTGAAGTATTGTGTTTTCAGTCAATGGGATGACAATCAGGGGTGAGTGAGACACCCTGTTTTATTTTAAAGGGATTCTGTCAAGATTTTTTACGATTTTTTTTTTTTTTTTTTTTTTTTTTCTAAATTACACGGTTTACACTGCAAATAATTCACTGAATTCTTTCCTGAACCAGCAAGTTTTAGTTGTAATATTGGTGTGTACGTGCATCTCCGGTCATTTTGCCTGGTCATGTGCTTTCAGAAAGAGCCAGTGCTGCACTATGGAACTGCTTTCTGGCAAGCTGTTGTTTTTCCTTGTCAATGTAACTGTAAGAGTCACAGTGAGACATGGGTTTTTACTACTGAGTGCTGTTATTAGTTCTACCAGGCAGCTGTAATCTTGTGTTAGGGTGTTGCTATCTGGTTACCTTCCAATTGTTCTGTTAGGCTGCTGGGGTGTGTGATATCACTCTAACTTGCAGTACAGCAGTAAAGAGTGACTGAAGTTTATCAGAGCACAAGTCACATGACTTGGGACAGCTGGGAAATTGACAATATGTCTAGCCCCATGTCAGATTTCAGAATTAAATATAAAAAAAATTGCTCTTTTGATATATGGATTTCAGTGCAGAATTCTGCTGGAGCAGCACTATTAACGGATTTGTTTTAAAAAAACATATTTTCCCAACAGTATCCCTTTAAGAACTGGGATCCAACAAAGCCCGAGCACACATCCCACACACTTGTGTGGCTCAAACAAAGGAGGTGTTTGAGGATCTCATAAAGAGTTGTTGATGCCCATAAAGCTGGAATATAGTCCACAAACCATTACACACAGTTAATTATTTTGATCCCGATCGCGATAGTGGCCCCATACACAGGCCAATAGGCTGACAACTCAGTCTGTCGGCAGCTTTTATCAGCCTGTGTATGGGGGCCTCAACACTTTAAATGTAAGTTAGCTTTTCACCAATGGGTGAAGGGCCCTTTTATCTTTGCATGATAGAAAACATAGTTGCATGCAACCTTCCACTATACATTAACTAAAATTATAATGGTTTTAAAATGATTTCTAAATATAACTATAAACACCTATTATACTCCCCAGCACTGCAACTGAAAGATAAATTTATCTCTTCCTGATCCTGGTTCTGGTAAAACAATGCAGCAGAAGTAAATTCTTCTTCAGGTCTTTTTAACACCTACATTGTTGTCTGAGAGTCTGAGCCAGTAGTGCAGAGAATGTAATGAGACAAACAATGCTTTTAACAGCAATAACATTTGATTTTACAGCAAAGTTGCACAGAATTCAATTTTCTTGCACTAAAAAAGAACAGCTTTTGGGTGAAAGAAAAACAGGTATCAAACATTACTGTCTTACTGAATAAGCAGGTGGTATTGTGGTTAATAGATGTGATAAATCCTGTTACAGGGTGAGAAAGCTTCTAAACCACAAACACTCGTGAAATGCTGGGTGTATTTAGTAATCAACCTGTATATTGGCATAAACCACAGAAATACAATTATATGCCATTAGCAGGTTTTCAAGCCCAACAACAAAATACAGTTTATTTCAAAAGAAAACAGTGCACAAAAGAGCTGAGTGGGAGATAGAACGGTCATTTTGCTAAACTAATGTAAAAAGTCAATACAGCAAGTGTATTTTATTACTTTAATTGGCGGTGAAAGAATTGATGTTTTCACCATGAAGCCATAATATATAATATATACACACACACATATTTCTCTACAAAAATCACCCAAAACAGTCTTGCTGAACATTTTCTTTAGTACAAATGCAAATCACTATTACAGAAAGAAGCGGGAATCTACAAAGCATCGAGACTTATTTGACCGAGATACAGTATATATGTAAATTTATATACTGATGAATAAAAAAACACTGATAATCGTTATTAGGGATGCACCGAATCCACTATTTTGGATTCGGCCGAACCCCCGAATCCTTCCCGAAAGATTTGGCCGAATACCGAACCGAATCCGAACCCTAATTTGCATATGCAACTTATGGGTGGGAAGGGGAAAACATTTTTTACTTCCTTGTTTTGTGCCAAAAAGTCACATGATTTAGCTCCCTGGCCCTAATTTGCATATGCAAATTAGGATTCGGATTCGGTTCGGCCAGGCAGAAGGATTCAGCCGAATCCGAATCCTGCTGATAAAGGCCGAATCCTGGCCGAATCCCGAACCGACTCCTGGATTCGGTGCATCCCTAATCGTTATATATAAAGTTCTCAGGACTCAAAGAGTAAAACTCAGCAATTGTGAGAAGAGGTCCAGGTGCACTGCCAAGAACCTTCAACTGAAGGAGCAGACAGCTCTGTAGAGAAAAAAGAGCAGACACTTCCAAAGACCAATCCTCCAGGCAGGCTTATCAAATAATAAGTCATTTATTTCGGAACACAAGGATACAGAGTAACGTGTTTCATATCATTCAGATACTTAATCATAGGACTATCAAAGGCTGTATCCTTGTGTACTGAAATAAATTACTTGTTACAGTAGAAACCCCATTTTACGTTTCTTATGGGACCAGTAAAAAATGGTGTGAAAGGAAGGAATGACCTCACTAATTAAACGCCACACTGCTATTATTTGAAACAAGCCTCAAAGGATGTTTTAATGACAGAGAATCAGTAGCGTTAGTGAGGCTATTATTGACTATTATTCTGAACATACTGTACATGATAGGACATCCATAAGAATTCTGATTTTACATCACCAGTCCCAAAAGATGAGTAATAAAAAGTAGCAATAACAATACATTTGAAGCATAACAGAGCACTTGATTTTTAACACAAGGTCAGTGACCCCCCACCTGAAAGCTGGGAAGAGTCAGGAGGCGGCAAACTAAAATACTGTTTAAAAAAAAGATGAAGACCAACTGAAAGGTACTTTGAATAGTCCATTCTATAACATAGCATGAGTTAATGTAAAGATGAATCAACCCTTTAACAACATAAAATATATTTATACCGCTAAACAGCATACTGAACGTGTGTGATAATGGTTAAAAGCTTACCTCGTGAGACGTTTGGGTTGAGGCCTCTCCCCAAACTTCCTGTAAACAAACAAAGATGACATGAGAACAGGAAAACATAAGCAATCACTGCCTCACCCTGGTTTTATTTCTCTATTCAGTGAATGGTAGAATGTTGACTGTCTGAAACAGTGACAAGACAATAAAAACCAAAGGATTGAAAGACATCTTCAGTAACAGTGTCGGACTGGCCCGGCGGGACCCCGGGGAAAAACACGATGGGCCCCCGACCCTCATGGGCCCCTGCCGGGCCAGATCCCCTTCTCCCTATCTAATTTCACATTAAAAACTGAGCGATGCGCCTGGCACAGAAGTCATCGCCTGGCGACGTCCCTAGCTGAGGTGGAGCCCCGGGCCCCCCAGTCCAACCCTGTTCAGTAACCTTGGACACAAAGTTACTAAAAGAGGCTATGTTAAACTGAAAGTAGATTGCCTAGAACAGTGGTCCTCAAACTTGGCCCTCCAGCTGTTAAGGAACTACAAGTCCCACAATGCATTTGCCCGACTGTGGCTGTCAGACTCCATGATTGCATTGTGGGACTTGTAGTTCCTTAACAGCTGGAGGGCCAAGTTTGAGGACCACTGGCCTAGAAGATGTATTAGAGTTCACGCTATTAAAATCATCAGACATGTCTCTCTACATGCAGAATTTATGCAAATGGCAGTTATTTTGTTACTTATTAAAGCACATCAAGTAATGACCATATAGAGCTGGGTCATGGGGCTACCCGGTGCATAGGGTTTAAACTTTGGCCAAACTGCACTGAACTCCAATGAATGAGTGACATAGCAGCACATGAATCCAACAATTTAAACAAACTACTAAAAGGAACAGTAACACCAAAAAAAAAGAAAGTTTTTTTAAAGTAATAAAAAATATGTAGTGTTGCCCTGCACTGGTAAAACTGATGTGCTTGCTTCAGGAACACTACTATAGTTCATATAAACAAGCTGCTGTGTAGCAATGGCGGAATTTGAAAAAAGGCTATATGGCAGTGGTTAAATAATGGATAACGTTAACACAATTATGTTCTATGGGGCTTATCTGCTGTTTAACCAGAGCTTTTTCTCTTTCGAATGGCTGCCCCCATTGCTACACAGCAGCTAGTTTATATAAACAATAGTAGCGTTTCTGAAGCAAACACACCAGTTTTCCCAGTACAGGGCAACACTGCAGTATATTTTAATACTTTAAAACACTTTCACTTTTTGATGTTACTGTTCCTTTAATACAGAGTACCATTAACTATCAATATTGTGATCCATTTAGTGGATTATAATAATTAGCCATCACCTACATGACATTTTCAAGAGTAAAAAGTTATTTAGCCCCACAGCAAAATCACTGGGCCTAAGATATTTCCCATAAACACATATTGTAACTGCTTCTCAAGTCCCGCTGATCCCCCCATAGTTCCTAGGCTCCGGCAGTTGCAGAGTTTGTTTCCTCTATAGTTACACCCCTGCTTTCCAGTAAAATGATTTGTGAGGTTGTATCATATAGTAACTGTGTTAGAAAAAATACACATTTCAAATGTAATAGTTTATTAGATTAGCGGATTTTTTTTTGTGTGATGTAAACAAGGGTCATGGCAAAAAACTCTTGGTACAGCTTGCTTGCATTCATTGGGGGGAACCAAACACTTTTGAGCATTTTAAATTATTTCCCCTTTCTATCTTCCCTCTGTGAAACTTAACATGCTATCAGATTAAGTAGCCCAGACATTCAAATATTAAAGCTGGGATTTATTCTTGCAGCTGCTTTTATTTTTTACATTTCTATTAAAGGGAAAGCTCACAAAAAACATTTAAAATAACTGCTCTCCCCCTGGTGTTTTTTCAGGACGAAACAGTACTACTCAAATCAGTCACTTCCTTGCTCATATGCTCTGTTTGCCATTGTACTTAAAGGGTTTGTTCAACGTTAAATTGACTTTAAGTACAATACATTTGTAGCCTTACAGAACATTTGTTTTTAGACAGCGACTCCCATTTCAAATCTGAAAAGAGTCAGAAGAAGACGGCAAGTAATTAAAGATAAATAATAAAGGCCAGCTGAAAAGTTGCTTAGAATTCTATAACATACTAAAAGTTAACTTTGAAAAATGTTTTTTCAAAATGCATCAGTAAATGCTGCTCCAGTAGACTTCTGCACTGAAATCCATTTCTCAAAAGAGCAAACAGATGGTTTTTTTTTATATTCAGTTTTGAAATCTGACATGGGGCTAGACATTTTGTCAATTTCCCAGCTGCCCCTGGTCATGTGACTTGTGCCAGCACTTTAGGAAGGAACTGCTTTCTGGCAAGCTGTTGTTTTTCCTTCTCAATGTAACAATAGAACGTAGATGTAAGAACACAGTTCTTACATCTACCAGGCAGCTGTTATATTGTGTTAAGCTGGCCATAGACGTTAAGATTTTTTTAAAGATCCAATGGTTATCGTGAGACCACGATTGTCTCAAAACGATTGTTTAAATGTCTGCGGTGTCCATCAACTAAAAAGACTATTTCAGGCGATATTGCAGCAAAACTGAAGGATCGCAGCCTGCTTGGTCCTGCAAACATAGGTAGATTGTATGGGGACCGATAAAGATTTTCTAACCTGGCCGATCAATCTTCAGACCAATGTCGGACGAAAAATCGTAAGATGTACAATCTTTTGTATCCCACTAACCGCACGATAATTTGACCGATTGGTCTGAATTCCCTAAGATCGGTCGTTCGTCTATGGGGAGCTTTAGGGAGCTGTTATCTGGTTACCTTCTCATTGTTCTGTTGTTAGGCTGCTGGGTGGGGGAAAGGGAGGGGCTGATATCACTCCAACATGTGCAGAAATCTGTTTGCTCTTTTGAGAAATGGGTTTCAGTGCAGAAGTCTGCAGAAGTAACACTATTAACTGATGTGTTTTGAAAAAAACATGTTTTCCCATGACAGTATCCCTTTAATAATAAAGTCTCCCACTCTCAACTTTCCCAGTAGAAAACGACAGAAACAGAAAATGGCCAGTAACGACACAGTTGCAATCTGTTATCAATTTGAGAAATTCTACACCCACATTTCTCTTTTACTATTTTACATGCTTTACCCTGCTAAATAACCAATAACTTCGCTTTCTCTCTTTTTTAAAGTGAAAAAATGCAGCATAAATAATACTGAGGTTAATTAATAGCAACCTGACAGCTGTCTAAATTTGCAGTTTGAATGATACAGAATAAAAATTTTAACTCAAAAACCCACAAAAATATCAGGACTAATAAGGACTAATTCTAAATGATATTAAAATACTATTGTCTTTGCTACAAGCTGATTTTACAATGAACTATCCCTTTACAATGAAAATCATGTATTAAGGCATTTATGTAATTAATTTAGTTTTACACAGGCGTGGAACCGGTTATCCAGAATGTTCAGGAACTGGGGTTTTCCTAGTTTGGATCTCCTTACTTTAAGTCTACCACCGAATCATTTAACCAACAGGATTGTTTTGACTGCAATAAGGATTATATTATATGTTAGTTTGGATCAAGTAGGTTTTGTTTTATTATTAAAGGACAAAGAAAGGCAAAAAAAATTAAATCCCAATATTACTTTCTTTAATGAAAAAGAAACCTATCTCCATTATACTTTAATTAAAAAATGTGTACCTTGACTGTATTCAGTGAAATGCTCCCTTTATTTACTGATGTGGATAATAATTGTCAGACAGTCCCTTAATGCTGGGCAGGGACACAAGCATACTTATGAACAGCAGGGGGAGCCCCCGCCTTACTTCCCAGCCATGCAGAACTCCAGAAGTTTTGTTTCCCTGTAGAGTCGCTGACTGTGTAGAGATTTATTTTGGATTCTATTTTTGCCTTTACATCCCCTTTACTGTTTCCAACTCCAGCTGCAGGGACAAAGATCATGGAACGAGATAAACTGGGATTCTATTTGGAGGATTATTTTGCTGCAGTCACTGGTTCTGCAGAGTTGGAGAAAGATTTGTTTTTCTAATATTGAAGTGTAAAGCTGGCCATAGACGTAACAATTACGATCTTTCTCGGAAAAGATCTTTCCAAGAAAGATCGTTCGTATCAACACACACGTGTAGAGCTGAATCGTCAGATATACAGGTAGAAACAATAGAATTCTACTTGTATCTGACGATTCAGCACTAACAATGGCCGATGTTCAGGGAGCTTTCAAAGGCATCCGATCAAAATTTTCCGTCCAGCCCGATCAACCGGCCGACCGATATCTTAATCCTCTGACGATGTCGGTCGGCTCATTTCCCACAATTCACGCACCGAATATCGTACGAAAATTCGTTTTGTACGATATTATCTGTGCGTCTATGGCCACCTTAAGGTGTCATTGTTCTGAAGCTCGGGGGGGGGGGGTCGTTGACCATCCCGAGTACTGTTCTAAATACTATTTAGTTGATACATTTCTTATCTTTGTCCCTGCTAAGCATAATCCCTGAGTTTCATTACAGGCACCTGTTTTGATACATTAGTTGCCAATACTCCAGCGATGCTGCTGAGAGATGTATCAACTAAATGTTGCAAAGTTGTAACAGTTTAGAGTCTGCAGCTGAATTACTGAGCTGCCAGACTCAAACACCAGAGAAACCAACATTCAACTTAGATTTTGGAAAAACTGTAAAGAATAAATAATGGAAAGTAATTGAAAAAAAATATATTTTTATCTAGGGAAAACAACTGAATTGAAAAAACTGTTTGGAAGGTGAACAACCCTTTTAAGCCTGCAAAACTGCCTTTGTCTCAAAATGAAATGAAGTCATTCTGTTGGACGACATATGTAGGTATATTCTACTTTATTCAGTGGAGTTATTTTCAGATTGTTCACCATAAACAAAGACTTTTTTCAAATGTTTTCCATCTTTAATTTTTTTACCGGATTCCCAAAATATAAATTTAAAATGTAATCCAGGCGCATTCTGAACTGTTACAAGTTGCTACATTTAGTTGATACAATTAGTTGATACATTTGTCAGTAGTATATGAGGAAATATTAGCAACTATTGTGTCAATTCTAAAGGGCAAATAAAGCTGCCGATATTGCTCGTTTAGACCAATTTGACAGCTTATCTGCCCGTGTATGGGGACTTCCGACGGGTCTTCTCGATCGATATCTGGCCACGATATCAATCAGGAAGGTTTGATTCTCTCCCAACCAACCGTTCAGGGTCCATTACTCCCGTCGTAACCCAATCGTTCGGACATGGGGGCGAACGTTGGGATTACCAACCATATAGCCCTGCTGTATATGTGATAATAGTGAAGAAAAGCTTCTGCGATTCATCTGAAGAGTAAGGAATTCAGGGCTCGAGAGTGAATCTATTTTGCCTGCGCCAGCCTCCATTCTGCATAGCCACACACTCATGCAGTAGCTGTGCCTTTCAGGAGCTGTGGAAGACAGTGAATCTTCTTCTCTCCACCAACCTACAAATTGCAGCCAACGCTCTGTGTGAGCAGGCTTTAGTTCAGGCTAGGGGCCACATGAATGGGCATTTCGGGCTGCGGATAAAAGCAGGCCAAGAATCCGCTCACACGCTGCCCCTCTGCACCTGGAATCAACTCGGGTGCAGGCAGACTGTCTCAGCTTAAGGGTAGGGGCAGACAGGGAGATTCGGGGAGATTTTGTCGCCTGGCGTTTTTA
>CM044432.1:19193921-19216029 GCA_024363595.1 Xenopus borealis | reverse complement strand
ATAATAGCAAATTTGCCCCTTAATCTAGGAGCTCACACTTTAAAAAATAACCAAGTCTGATAGAAATCCTGTTTCTCTGCTTGCAGGGTGTTTGGCAAAGTGTTATTTTGTTACTTTTGTTTGTGCAGGAGTTGGTTATTTGAGTTATTCTGTTAAGAAAGGGAGCCCCATTTAAGATGTATAAGACCTAACTGTCAATCAAAATCTGGTCCAGTCCTCAGCATGAAGTGTGATAGGGTGAGAAGAGTGAGATACTCAAGAGTAACTTGATTATTTCTTTAACAACAGAGGTTTTTTTAATTGATTGTATTTATAAAGTGCCTTATTTCAGTGAGCTAAAGCTTATATAAAATGTTCATTGTTTTCTTTAAACAACTGCAACTTCTATTTCCTAAATTTCTACTATATTCCACTAGCCCTTCCCACCACCACTAGGGGGTATATTTATCAAAGAGTGAAGTTAAGAGTGAAGTTCCCGCCACTAAATTCCGCAGCTCTCTATTCATTTCTATGGGATTTTTGAAGGCGTATTTATCAAAGGGTGAAACTTCACTTCACCCATTGATAAATATGCCTTTCAAAATCCCATAGAAATTCATTGAGAGCTGTGGAATTTCACTCTACTACTTTCACTGTACTTGATCCCAGCTAAGATATAAATAATCTTTATTGGAGGCAAAACAATACCATTGGGTTTAATTGGTGTTTCAATATTATTTTAATAGACGTAAGGTATGGAGATCCAAATTACAGAAAGATCTGGAAAACCTCAGGTCCCGATCACTCTAGATAACAGGTCCCATACTTGTTATAAAAAAAGACACTTCTTAATCTCCTCTTGTTAAATTTGAGGCATTGGATAGTTCCTCCAATGAGCCGATGCCAAACTGTAAAACCTGATCTCAATAAATGATACAGTTTCCTGTGTAACTTCCCTTGGGGTTTATTGGTGCATTGTTGAGACTATGAGTAAATATATGAGTAATTGTGAAGAAATCAACTCAAAACAGAATAAACTGACTCATTTTCAGTTTTTTTTAGAAAAAACAAAACAAAAGAAAGAGAGAAAGACAGAGCAAAAGAAGGAAAGAAAAGAAAGAAAATAATATATAAGAAATTTGTATATTCAGCTTTTTTTTTTGTAATTAACAATTAGGGGCAGATTTACTAAATTCACATGAAGGATTCGAAGTTCGATCGCATTTTCAAAAAGATTTGAATTTTCTAATGTTTTTGAAGACTAATGATTCGGATAAAAATCCATTCGAATATTCGACAGTCGATGTACTTCCCCTTTAAATTTTTATTCGACTGCCTAGTTTGCCAGATCAAAGGTACCGCATTGGGTTTAATTATTTTTGATCGAATAAAACCATTCAATCTAATTTTTTTATTCGATCGTTCGACCAATCCTTCGAATTTTAATTTTTAATTTGGAGGATTTTTATTCCCATGGTTGAATTTGAGGGTTTTTTAAGCCTCGAATTCGACCCTTAGTAAATCTGCCCCTCAGTGGCAAAGTAAATTGGGTGCTACCAGCTATAGCACCTAATGTGATTATCTATAGGCTACATAAGCAGAAAAACCAAACAAAACCAGAAGACAGGATAGCTGGGGATAGTTACAGGTTGTTTTTGTAGATAGCACTAAGTACAGGTTGAAGCTTCTGGAAACAAATTAACTATAGGCTGTAGCACAAGAAGACACGACCATTGAGATTAGCAATGAATTGGTGCATTTGAAGCCAAGACTGGTGGGATTATATCCATAGTGTGTATCAGCTGCAGGCAAAGTAGTGTTAGTGGAACGCTGTCTGCATGTTTAGTAGTAGCTCTTCATTCTGGCCAATGAAGCACTGCTTGTTTGATTAGTAATTGGTGGTGATGTTCAGTAAAGCTTGTGGCTGGAAGGGTGAGTGTTACGGAAGGATGGGGTCACTTGCTGAATGGAATGACAGGAAATTTGGTTTTAGAATGTGGGCCTGTAGAATAATGACAGTCAGCAGCATGTCTTGACTTGTGGCTTTGGATACAAAGTGGTTGATGCTTTATAGCATAATTAAATTGTTGCTTTGCCTGTAAGTATCCACGGTATAATAGCTAAATCCTTGCTAGGTTTGTTGTTAAAGGGATCCTGTCATGGGAAAAAATTTTTTTTCAAAATGTATCAGTTAATAGTGCTGTTCCAGAATAATTCTGCATTGAAATCCATTTCTTAAAAGAGCAAACAGATGTTTTTATATTTCATTTTGAAATCTGACATGGGGCTAGACATATTGTCAATTTCCCAGCTGCCCCAAGTCATGTGACTTGTGCTCTGATAAACTTCAATCACTCTTTACTGTTGTACTGCAAGTTGGAGTAATATCACCCCATCCCTTTCCCCCACCCAGCAGCCTAACAAAAGAACAATGGGAAGGTAACTAGATAACAGCTCCCTAACACAAGATAACAGCTGCCTGGTGGATCTAAGAACAACACTCAATAGTAAAACCCATGTCCCACTGCGTACTATTCAGTTACATTGAGAAGGAAAAACAACAGCCTGCCAGAAAGCAGTTTCCTCCTGAAGTGCTGGCACAAGTCACATGACCGGGGCAGCTGGGAAATTGACAAAATGGCTAGCCCCATGTCAGATTTCAAAACTGTAAATAAAAAAATCTGTTTGCTCTTTTGAGAAATGGATTTCAGTGCAGAAGTCTACTGGAGCAGCACTATAAACTGATGTTTTCCCATGACAGTTTCCCTTTAAGGACTGGTGCATTCTGTTCAGTGGTGTAATACTAAGTTATCATAATCAGTTGTCTAGTAGCTGGGTTGTTGTCATACACAATCATAACATTTTAAACTAGAATGGCAATACATTATTTTTACTGTTATTAGCTGTGAGGCACAATTACAACATCACAATTAAAGGGCATGTAAAGACAAAGAAATAAAATCCCATTTTTACTTTCTTTAATGAAAAATAAATCTATATCCAATATACTTTTATTAAACAATGTGTACTGGTTTTATAAGAAACCTGACTGTATGCAGTGAAATTCTCCTTTCATTTCCTGCTGTGGATAGCAATTGTTAGTCGATCCCTAACTGCTGTGCAGGGAAACAATCATACTTATGAACAGCAGGGGGAGCCCCTGCCTTAATTCCCAGCCTTTCCAAATTCCAGCAGCTTTGTTTCCCTGTAGAGCAGTTGGTGATTGTGTAGAGATTTGTATTGGATTTTATTTTTGCCTTTACATCCCCTTTACTGTTTCCAACTTTAGCCTCAGGGATAAAGATCATGGATCCAGATTTAAGCAGATAAACTGGGATTCTATTTGGAAGATTATTTTGCTGCAGCCACTGGTTCTGCAGAGTTGGAAAAAGTGTGTATTAAATAAAACAAAAACTATAAAATCCACATTAGATTACATGACAACACAGGACCTAGTGCAGTCTGTATATTCTGATTATTAATCAGTCTTGCTGTATCGGCTTCTGGCAGATATTATTTGACAAGTGCTGTTTTGATAATTTATGATGATCCCTAAGCTTAGCCCAGATCACACTGAGCATGTGCACAGTCTTGGTCTTGCAAAAATGTATAACAAAGTTACAAGATGACATCAAAATTATTGTACCTGTGCAGAAAATGTTGGAGGATGACTTTAGTAATGGTGCATATTCCCGACTTGCAGAACACGCTACATTGGGGACTTATGTTGATAAAGTCTGTTGGGGAAGGTGGTTTCTAGGGGACAGTTTTCCCCATGGACCAAGGTCTTGAGCCTGTACCTGGTGAGAACTTTATACAAGTGGTGAAGGGGAGCACACATGAACACCACTACTAAACCTTGTGTTCCTATGGCACAAGATTTAATAAATCGCAAGTTAGAAATGTGGTAATTTACAAGTACAGTATTCACACAAATTTACCTACAGTCACTTGTTATAGTTGCTCATTGGGTGCTGCTCTGGTGCAGGGGAACCCAGGAGGCACTGCTACCTTCAAACCAGACCTTACATCAATAGGAGCAGAACAGATGTGCCAAGAGATTCGTAAATTAAGTCAACTGAAATTTCCAGTGCAATTGCAACCAATTTGCATCATGTGCTTGAGGTGGGCAATATCGGGCTGATCCGATTGTGGGCCCTAGGGCCCAACTATCGGATCACAATGGAGGAGGTACGGGTGGTCGGATCACAGGGCCGCATCAACGGACAGATTAGTTCCGTCCCTTCGACATCTGGCAGCCTTTTTGTCAGATATCGATCAGGGAAGCCTCACGCACAGGCCGATAAGCTTACAACTCAGTCTTTCGGCAGCTTTTATAGGCCCGTGTATGGCCACCTTTACACAATGGATATTCTCAAGTAGAGAGAAATCTGCCCAGCCAAAGGGACACACAAGATATAATACGTATGGGAGCATCCAGCTCAACAACTGTCACCAGAATAAAAGGTGTTTACTCAGACCTGAAAGCAATGTGTAATTTTGTGTAAAGTAACAACATAGTGTTGGGAAAAAAAATGATTTACTTTGTTTCTGAGAAGGTTATAGTTACCTTTTCTGTTTGCTTTGGGATGTGTATCCTGCTTCTCAAGTGCTTTATTGCTGGGCTTTACACATACACTTGGGATCTGAGTCCTTTTCTCTAACAAGACACAGAGCAGGATTAATTTATCTTCTTTGACATTTACTACAATTCTGCATTTGGCTGCAAACAAATTTCCATAAGATCTACCAGAAAATCCGTCTGAATCTCTGTTGGACTGGTATATAAAATGTATATATTCATTCAGCCATTGATTCCCTCCAGCCTCATCCATTTGTTCTGGAAAGTGATAAATAACCTTGGGCTTCATCCACTATTGGTCTTTGGCATCAACTCATTGAGATCCCACAGGAGATTGCAAGGCAGTTTTCTGAAAGTGCCCTTTGAGATAGACCAGGATGGTGGGGCACTGGGAACACATCCAATGGGTCCCGTCAACAAGAACTTTTGGCTCTCAGCTTGTTTGAGATTTGGAATTCGTACCTATGATTAGACAAAATCTTCCAAATTAGTGGCCATACACGGCCTATATAAGCTGCCAATTGAAGTCAGCAGCTTATTGGGCAGTGCATGGAGCCCTCCAACAGGTTTTCCCTGGTTGATATTTGTCTAAAAATCAGCCAGGTTTAAAAATCCTGTTGGGTCGAGGACCCTATCATTCACTGATATTGTCCTCGGTCCAACTGTCATTATTCTAGGCCCCACAATCGGATCAGCCCGATATCACCCTACTGAAGGTGGGCATATTGGGGAGAGATCCACTGGTTTGGCGACCTTGTCAAATGAGAGAATCTCTGCGTGTCTGGCCACCATAACTCTCCACTCTTTCCTGAACTGCAGTGCTGAGCTGACCTGGGATATCTGGAGTTATATTCCAGTCACAGCTGAGAATTCCTAAGTCACATTATCCTTGTTCTAAAATATATGGGGCGGTAGATTTAACAGCCTCAATTTATTTCTCAATCCTGAGAAATAAAATACTTTGAGCTGCTGCATTTTTTCATTGGAAATTCCAATACATTTGTCAAAAAAAAAGTTAGTTACGTAGTTACCTAGGAACAATTATAAATTGTTTGTTGTAACTCCATAGAGTGAAAATAGAGTTCATACAGGTCAACAAGGGGAATTATTAGGGGTAGATTTAGCAAAGGGTGACAATATAATTTGCTCTGTTTTTACCCTTTGATAATTATTTCCCTGAAACATATGATGCAAGTGAATAGAAAGTTGTAATATTTCCCACTGGAGAACTCTGGTGACTTCTGCATTCACTTTCATTGGATAAATATAAATGTAATTTACTGTATAAAAATGCCCTACACATACAAAAATTGTGCAGAGAAATGTGTTCCTCTTGATGAATACAGCACCCCCTGTGTTCAGCAGCACTGTATTCATGAGTAGGTTTGCCACCTTTTGGGGGAAGGTCCTAATGCTGCGACCCTTTAATACAGTTCCTCATGTTGTGGTGACCCCCAGTCATAAAATATTAAAATATTTTCGTTGCCAGCCCAGAGCAGATTGTTAGGAAAGTACAGGAGACAGCATGGTTGCATAAAGGTTTATTTTCCGTGTGTAGTGCGTAATTTTTTTTTGCCACACCCATTTTGCGGCCACACCCCCAATTACCATGTTAATTTTACAAATATGACTGCCCGCTTTAAATGGGCAGGGAGAGCTATATGGCAGTCCCTACTAAGGGGATATAGAAAGTAGTGCAACTGGCTTGCCTACACAGGTTACTGAACTACAACTCCCAGCACAAACACCCGGAGAGCTACAACCTTGGCCCAGGGTTAGTGGGGGAGAGAGACGAACCAGCTCCTGGAACCCCTTAAGCGACCCCTGTGAAAGGGTCGTTAGACCCCATGTTGAGAACCGATGTCTTAAATTGTGTCCGTATCCAGGGGGACCAAGACCCTTTGAAACACGTTTGAATCTGTGTCAGAAGCAGAATCCATATTGTTAAAGTAAAGTATAGAATGTACGACTCCCTGCTGTGACTGCTACTTTCCAACAGATAACTTTGTCCAGAATCCTGAATTTTAATTGTGGCCTCAAGGCTGCCATTAATTATTCTCTAGAAATGAGATCTGCGGACATTTTTCCAGTCTGACTGTAGCTGTCATTTTTGGCCGCCGTACAGAGTTCACTTGTAGGAAGAGAATTTTAAATAGACGGGGGAAATACTCACATAGTCACATTGAGAAACTCAGTCTCAAGATCCTTGTTGTGTGTGTTCAGACTTCCACTCCGGTGTTATTGCTCCCTGTGCCAACGTTGGGGTGACACTCACTTATAAGTGCATCAAGGGAAACTAAACGAATTTCTAGTTATTAGTGATGGGCGAATCTATCCTGCTTCGCTGAAAAAAATTTGTGAAACGAGGCGCGTCACGCTTTCGACGTGCACCGTGTCGTTTTCAATGCGCAACTCGTCATATTCGGAGCGCTGCGTCATTTCGGCGTCATTGTTAAACTCATCTCTAAACTTTAAATACCAGAACAGGAATGCAGCAAAGTTTTAAGTCAAAGACCAAGAACCATAACTAGTGGTGATGGGCGAATTTGCGGCTAATTCCCGCGATTCGTGAAACGCCTGCTGAAAATTCGCTGGCGTAAAAAAAAAACCAGATGCACGTCAAAAAAACGTGCGGCACGCAGTGCAGTTTTTCTGACGCGTGTGTTTTTTTTTTTACGCCAGCAGATTTTCGGCAGACAAATTTTCACTGGCATTTCGCGAACTTATTCGCCGGCAGCAAATTGCGGGAATTCGCTTCAATTTCGCACCTGCCGAATAAATTCGCCCATCACTACTAGTTATGGTTCTTGCTCTTTCACTTAAACTTTGCTGCATTCCTGTTCTGGTATTTAAAGTTCAGCCAAACAAACCTTTAGAAAATAGTAATTTCCCCCCCTAAAATGGCCGCGGAGTGACATAAACGTCTCTTGAAGCCCATTATGCGTGTTGTTTTTTTTTTTTTTTTCACATTTAACGAATCCTAGGAGCTTAGCTTTGAACGTAGACCAAGAAAAATCCCACTCTATAAACAATGGCATTTGTTGATTGGACAAAGACCTATATCAATATTGGTTTTGGCAGATGCGTCTGGCTGCCTTCGGCTGAAGAAATATGTTGGTCGTGGTGCTAAAACATTATGAGTTCCTTAGCGTGCAGCTCTTTTCCTTGGAACGGAGCCCAAAAAATACTTTCCACACAGTATTCCAGTATGTTGCATGCAGGTTAGCTTCTGTATCCACTTTGAAGTCAGTGTTTATACTTCTCTACATAGTACGTTGGGTTTTTTTTTTTCTACTATCCCAGGGCTTGTAAACCCCCAAAATAAAAAATTTAAATGAGGGAAAATATAAATCCATGCAGCAGCCTTTTCCAATATACATTTATTACATATTTTCAATGGTTTTAAAGTTATTTGTAAAAGTCATTGGCTGTTATGTGCATTATCTGTCTGTCTGAACTGCTGGTTCTCGCTAGGAGAAGATAGCTGATTGATGGAATTGTAAAGCAGCATGCATGCAAGGCATTCTGGGAAATACAGCCTTTCCTGAGAGCTGTCTCCTCCAGAACCAGCAGTGCACAAATGGACCGATGCTGCTTTCAATTGTCGTTACTTTTATAAAGTTTCATAAAAACAGTGCTTTTACCCAATAGATTAAAGAAACATCTTCAGTGGTTAAGATTTATGTGCAGTGTCTGGCTGGGCCAATGGAACATCGAGAAAAACCCCTGTGGACCCTGCAGCCCCAGTTCTGCTCTGCCCCTCCAGAAATTATTGCTGCTTCCCCCAGACCTCCCACAACGGCAAAATATAAGATTCACTGGTGGTGGGTGACGAGTTGCGGCTTTGGCTCACAACTGGAGTAGGGGGAACTGTTAGAGTTTGGGGGGTCTGAGGTTGCATCCCAGCGCCCCCCACAGACACCCCAGTCTGAGGCTGGTTATTTGTATACGCAATCAGTAATTAGAGACTGTTCACTGCACTGCTGGTCTCTTGAAACAGCATAGCAGCAGCCAGCTGATTAAGAAGCATGGAAGATTTTGTAAGGGAATCACGTCTTTGCTGAAGAAGATCAGGCATTGAGCATTGTTTCAAGAGAGTGTTGGAAACCCACACACCCCGGGCCTTCAGTAATTGTAAGCCCTGTGCTCAATGGTGGAGGGGTCGGCACCCTCCCAATGTAGTAGACAATAAATCCACCGGCACACGAGGCGAATACAAGCAGGGTCAAGGCCCTTGCAACTTTATTAGTGAGCGCAACGTTTCGTGGTAAAACCCCTTTGTCAAGCATTGTTTCAAGAGTCATATTCAGCAGTGTAGAAAAAAAACCCATCACTGCTTTCAATCAAAATTACTGTAAGTGATCGTAGGGAGATACATTATAGCCTGGGCATGACTAGAAAAGGTAGGCTGCAGCTTATGTTTAAAGGGTCACTATATCTTCAGCTTTTTACCCTTTGTATTTGTCTAATAAAGCATCAACACACCATGTATTGTGACTTGTCTAGCTTACATAATTTATAAACATGTATTTCTAATCCTTTTACAAGATGCCACATGCTAGGCATGGCCTGTTATTTAAGGGGGTGTGACCAGACATCACTGTGGGTGTGGCCACACAGTCCCCATACTCATCATTTATACAAAGATAACAAAACTATTAGGGGAACTGTGCTTTATAGGGGGCTGGGGCTCTATAAAACTGCTTTCTGCCTACATTGACAGATTCAGCGCCGAGCAGCTGTTACAAGGTGTGAGGGCTTGGGCTGGGAGGGATTCGGCATTTAGCAAACATGTTAGCAAGCTCTGCAGGTCTCAGCCTGTGATTTTATTCCACTATTCCCCTTATGTCAGCACAGGTACTGTATTTCCCCAGACTAAGCTGAGCTCAGCAGGGAAATTGTAATGACCTTTTAAATGTAATTTTGAATGTGAGAAGTAAAATGTAAATGAGAGAAATATGTAATAAATTAATTAAAGGGGATGTTCACCTTCCAAGCACTTTTTTCAATTCAGTTGTTTTCAGATTGTTCCCCAGAAATAAAGACTTAGAAACTGGTGTTACTTGAGAGAGTTGCATGATTGGATGTGTAAAAATTTCTGAAACTGCCGGGGTACAGATGTTAGAACAGCATTGTATGTAGCAGACATACAATGTTAAGGTGCATTAATGTTAATGCATTCATGTTAAGGTGGAGAAACCATCCCTGTACAGAGGAGGGGGCCTTCGATACCACCTGTCTGCTACAAACAATGCTGTTCTAACATCTGTTCCCTGGCAGTTTCAGAACTCTTCACACTCTTCATTCATGCAACTCTCGCAAGTAACACCTGTGTGTAGGAGTTGCATGACACACTGGTAATCCTATCACAGTAAATACACAGAATCAAAACCTCTGTGAGTTTCAAATGTCACCTCTCTGAAGAGTTGCAATGTGCCATTGTGATTGGATTGTTGGAAGAGTCTATATGCTGAGAACTCCCCTACACCAGTAAGTTGAACTGAAGAAGCTGCTCAGATGAGCAGTACAACATCTTTGTTATTATTTCTCAGTAAGTCCAGTCATTTTGAGTAACTTTGTGTTAGATGCACCCAAGTCAACACAATGGTTCCGGGTTCAGGCAGGAGAGGAGGCTTTGAGGTGGCTATACACTGGCCGATAAAAGCTACCGACAGACTGAGTCGGCAGCTTATTGGCCCGTGTATGAGGCCCCCCGACAGGCTTCCCCGATCAATATCTAGCCAAAAGTCGGCCAGATGTCGATCGGACGGGACTAAAAAACCAGTTGGATCACAGCCGCATCTGTTTGTTGATGAGGTCCCCTGATCCGACTGCCCGTTAACACTTAGTTTTCATCCGATCATTGGGCCCTAGGGCCCAGGGTCAGATCAGCCCGATATTGGCCACCTCAAGGTGGGCATTTTGGGGAGAGATCCGCTTGCTTGGCAACATCGCCAAACAAGCAGATCTCTCCATGTATGGCCATGTTTAGCTTAAATGGTTTAGACTCTAAGTCTGCTTAGTTTGGGAACCACTGAGTAAGTTGATGGGACACTGGAACATGGAAAAACATCTCTATCGCATGAGCGCCAAAAATTGCTTTCTCCTGCATTTTCCGATAATTACACAATAATGATGTTTTACTGCTGCCAAGTTTCATTAACAACAATGACAAGTCATCTCTATGGTGCATGTGCCACCACCTTTGCTTGTACTCTGGGACACACCAGAAGGAGTAAAGAATGGGCATTTAACCTGTAAGCAACTTCACAGAGACTAAGGAACACAAAGAGAAGGACATTTTTACATTATATCTTATATATTAATTTCTATATTTCCAATATGCAAATACAAATAGGAGCTAAAACTAAACATATGCCTGTGTGTCCTTTATGATAACACCCATTTCTCCAACTATGGTAATGGTTCTTTTTCTTGACTGCTTATAGCCCTACACTAACAGGAATGTTTGACTAAAAATAAACTTGTTTTGGATCTGAGCTGTTTATGGTCTCCTCGTATTGCTAGATATATGGATGCTTTTCCCCTTAGAAATAAAGAGAAAATTAAATACAGATGGCATTCATTTTCCAAAGTCACATAGTCAGTAAATTGCTCATAGGAAATTGTCAAATATGAAACTTACTGGCAGCTTGAGAAGTCAAGCGCATTACGGCCCAGTGGAAAGTGAATAAACTTAAAACAAATTTATTTGGTTATATACTGCGTTAACCAGCTGTGTTCCACCCAGGGTTTGTCCAAAGGCCATCATACTAAAATGGTAAAATCCTGGATTTGCTTCTCCATCATTCTGCTCACAAATAACAGAAGCTGACTTACAATCCATTGGTGCAAGAAGCCCCTTATAATGAATTGAACCCCCAGTGTTTAGAATACTAAGGAGCAGGTGTCTCCATGTGCCCTGGCCAAACAGAGGAAGGCAACTTCACTGGGCAGCTTTATGCCAAAAGTGCTTACAAACCATTGGTAGTGGTGTTTATGAACTAACCCACTCAATACAAAATGGTGAGGGTTGGGAAAATAGTCTGTGTGCATGTTGCATCAAAAGAATACTGTCTTTCAACTCTTCTGGACTTATGAGCAGTGAAAAAAATGTACATTGAAAAGATTTCTGAAAATGTAGGTGAGTTGAGCATGTGGGGTCACAATTCAATGTATTTTTAATGATGGTCTGTTTTCATAAAAAGAAAAGGTAATTTGCCAAAATACCAAGCTTCCTATTTATTTATGTATTTGTTTATTTATAGTTCATGAATATTTGTGCAGGACAAGGTTCCATTGGACAAGGCACAGGTTTGCATAGAGCTCTGTGTTACATGGAGAGATCCTTTTTGGCCAAAAGAGTGGATCTCTCCCCAAAACCCACCTTATCCAGAGGTTATCCATTTTACTAGTATATGTTGAAATTGTTCACTAATTAGGGCATCCTGGGGCCCCCTATACCTCTTGGGCCCCCTGCAGTCGCAGGGTCTGCTTCCTCTGTAGTTACGCCCCTGCTTGTCATCTTAACTCCACCATCAATGTGTCCGCTTCTGATGTCATCAGTCCTACCCACAACATCTATGCCCCACCCCCAATGTTATCTGCCACGCCCCCTTGGTTAAGTTTTAGCCGCCAGCAAAGCTGACAACCCTATCCTCTAGGGAGCCTACTGTAAAGGTGGCCATACATGGGCTGGATTTCTGTCCAGATTTCTCAATGACAGAAACTTAAATGCATCGCTCTTTGAAAAACTGAGATGCCCAGTTCAAAACCACATGGGTGGCAAACCTATCTCTATTTAAATCCAGCCTGATGAGTAAATTTAATCCTTTGATTACAGCGATGGGATCTGTTGTACAGAAATCAGTTATCCAGAAAGCTCAACTCCCACCATTCCACCAAAGGGGGGTCTCAGGCTGAGGTGCTGGCTGAGCAGTACCACAGCCACTATCACTACTGGAGCAAGGAAACAACAGCATTGTGAAGATCAGTAAAAATGAAGCACAGCTTTAGAAAAAGTCACCACTTAACTTGGCCAACTGTTTGGCCTATTTCTGGTGCATGAAACATTATTCAAGGGCCAACCAATCCTATTTGGTTTAATTCATGTCTAAATGTGTTTTCAGTAGAGTTAAGGTATGGATGCGAGGTCACCTATTCCGATTAGAAGAAAAGAGGTTCCACCTAAATATTTGGAAGGGGTTTTTTATATCGAAAGCTCTGAATTATGGAATGGCTGTCTCCCATAGACTCCATTATAATGAAATAATCCAAATTAAATTTTTCCTTTTTGTCTGTAATAATAAAACAGTAGCTTGTACTTGATCCCAACTAAGATATAATTATTCCTTATTGGAAGCAAAACTAGCCTATTGGGTTTATTTAATGTTTACATGATGTTCTAGTAGTCTTAAGGTATGCAGGCACGAATTTATGGCAAGGCCACATAGGCATGCCGCCCAGCCGCTCTGTGGGGAACACTGGGGAGGCACTGCTCCCCAGTGCTCTGGCGCTTGCGTGAGGTAGTGCCTATTACCAGCCCAGCGAATCTGGCGCTGAAGGTATGAAGATCCAAATTACAGAAAGATCCATTACCCAGCAAACCCCAGGTCCCGCGTATTCTGGATAATAGGTCCCATACCTGAATATTAAATATGATGACAATCTGACAAGAGGGGAAAGAAAGGCATTAAAAGAGTTAACAGAGAATACCTATATAGTAATTAGAGGGGCAGCTAAGGGTTGTTATAGAAAATAGAATTATCTGAGGGAAGTATATAGGCTAGTAAATGATAAACACACAATATTTTTTACTTTATTGATGGGAGCATATGAAAGAGGTGCAATTTCAGGTCAAGAAAATGATTATATTTGAAACCCGTACCCTACAATTATGGATGTTTTACCATCTACCAACATTTAGGATTTAAGTTGTCCCACAGGAAGTCTGAGCGTCTGGCATGCAGTCATGCAAATTTATCTACATATATTGATCATTTTTTGCCACCTATGGTTGTTAAGTTAGAATCGTATATTAGAAATACATCAGATCTTCTGAATAAACTCAAGGATTTTATTTGGGAAAGCAATTATTATGTCCTTATCCACATAAATACCATGTAATGATGGCATAGAAGCAGTGAATTAATTTTTGGAACATATGTCTCAATCATCTTCACACAAAGTTATTTTTTAGGTTTGCCAATTGATTTTGTACTTACCCATAGTTATTTTGTTTTTGATGGTTTTTATTTTTTTAAACAAATATATGGGACGGCTATGGATACACCTTTTGCACCTAGTTATGCAGGACTGTATATTGGACACTGGGAAAGGGAAGTCATTTGGACAGACTTGATGTATCTACCTCATATTAAATTTTGGGAGAGATATATCGACGATATCTTTATGCTATGGGATGGCACATATGATATGTTGTTAGAATGTTATGAATATATGAATGCAATTTTTGTATTTATCTATAAAGGTTAATAATGGACAGTTAAGAACATCAACCTTTTTTTAAAAAGTTGCCACAAATTGGGTTTCAGATGAATGATCCAAAATATCTTATAGGGTGGCTCCTTTTGCCTACAAGATCTATTAGGTCTCACTCTTTTAAAATCACTAGACATCATGGGGTAGATTCATCAAAGAGTGAAGTGAAGAGTGATGTTCTGCCACTAGAGGGAAATTCCGCAGCTCTCCATTAATTTCTATGGGATTTTGAAAGGCGTATTTATCAAAGGGTGAAATTTCACTTTCACCCATTGATAAATAGGCCTTTCAAAATCCCATAGAAATGAATGGAGAGCGACGGAATTTCTCTCTAGTGGCGGAACTTCACTCTTTGATGAATCTCCCCCTAAGTCTCTCTACATGCAGAATTTGTGCAAAAGGCAGTTATTTTGTTAGTGTTTGTTTGTCCTAGAATCAGTTATTTGAGTTCTAATACATCTGCTAGGAAAGGAGCCCCCCTATAAGATATATTGGATCTAACTGTCAATTAATATCTGACACCCAACTGCTGCATGAAGACAGAATGAAGAGAAACAGATGCTGAGAGAGGAAACTTGATTATTTCAGAAATTATGCATTTTTTTTAATTGATTGCATTTAGAAAGATTCTTACTTCGGTATGAGGAAGCTTATATTAAATGTTCATGTATGCTCTAATTAGTCTAATACATCTTCTAGGCAAAAGGAGCCCCCCTATAAGATATATTGGATCTAACTGTCAATGAATATCTGACACCCAACTCCTGCATGAAGACAGAATGAAGAGAAACAGATGCTGAGATAGGAATAGTGAAGATAAATGATTATTTCAGAAACTGTACAGATTAATCGTATTTATATTGTATTTAGAAAGTTTCTTATTTCGGTATGCTGAAGCTTATATCAAATTTTCATTTTTGTGATAGATCCCATTTATGCATCCAAACCAGGGTGATAAAGTAATGACTGATGAAGCTTTGAACGAAACGCGTAGCAGTCAGTTGGGAGACTAAAAATCCTGACCTAAAACGGAACATTACTATAGATCCGTTTTGGGAGTGCACCTTCTAATTTGCTCTGTTCGAGCTACTGATGTTTTTTTAAAAATCCATTCAATATGAGATGCATTTGAAAGATTAATTTGCAGAAATGATTGGGGGTTTTAATCCTAAATTAATTAGGATTGGCTCTATGTTGAACTATATGAATTGTATATGAATTAAGGTCAGTAGTAGATGAATTTTAAGGGCCTCCTTATGATTTTGCTTGGTTATTCTCAATTTAATTGTTTTATAAATTGGTAGACTGGTCACTGATTTATTGTATTGTGTGTGTGTTTTAATTCCTCTTTTTGTATTTAGTAAACCATATCTAAACTCATAATATAGCCCTTACTATGAGCAACTGAATATGACTTACAAATGAAAAGTTCACATAAAGTAAATTAAAAGTTCGGCACCCCTGCCTTAATAGGTAGATGATCTACCAGTAGACCTTTAGCTGGTGACCAGTAGATCTCAAGACACTGTCGACAAACAGCTTGTCCAAATCACCCTCCTGTTTCATTCTTTTCATTCAGATATTTATTCTGTAAAGGTTACGTAAGAAATAGTTGTTTCTGAAATATTGCAATATTCAATAAATTATCTTATAAATCAATATTGTATTTAAGTAATATTTTCCATGGAACAGAATGCTAGCAATGCTTTTATGGATGTAGATGATAATGGGACAACATCACTAAAATTAGACCTCACATTAGTAAAATATGAGCACTCCTGATTTATTGCATTTGGAACCACAGTATATAGAATAAAGAATATAAAAAAAGGCATAGAAAAAAGGGAAACACCCGATGAACACTTCATGCCATACAAGATTTGTCACCTTTGTTCAAGGCAGGTGATATGTACAGGTGCCCTTGCACATAAGTGGGATACACATTGAAACTGTTGGGAAGCAGAGGTAGGTGCAAGTTCTAGGTGTATGACATTTTATAAAGCACAATTTTGCACCCATTATTGTGCCTAGTGGTATCCTATTAAAATGAGCTTCTCTGTCAAGTCCTTACTGGAGAAAACACAAAATCCAAGGCAACATTGGATTCCATGCATCTAAGCATAGTCTATTATGACTTTCTGACTCTCAAGAGCAATGGTGCCCAACCAGTGGCTCAGGAACAATATGTTGCTCCCCAACTCCTTGGATGTTGCTCCCAGTGGCCTCAAAGCAGATGCTTATTTTTGAGTTTCTGGCTTGGAGGCAAGTTTTGGTTGAATAAAAACCAGGTGTACTACCAAACAGAGTGTCCAGTTGGCTGGCAGTTCACAAAGGAGTTATCAAATAGCTTATCACAAGCCTATCTGGTACCCCTCATGAACATGTTTCATGCTTATGTTCCCCAACTATATTTCAATGTGGCTCATGGGTAAAAAAAATTATGGGGACCCTAGCTCAAGAGAGAACATTCCTACTCTTAAACTGTGCCTCTCACCTCAAGTCTGTTATGTCACAGAAAACACTGTGTCAGTTAAATGGGGACTGTTAACAGGAGATTTGGCTTGCTTACATCTTGATCAATGGGTACTACCGTCTTTAGCACCTTTCCCTATGGAAACAAGCAGCAATCTGACCTCCTATACTACTTCTTAGTGAGATGAGCTGCTATAATTCTAAAATTGGATATTTTACCTTATGGGATATCCTTTTTTTATGATCACCTCAAACAACTGGGGAAAGGCTGAATTATTTGCTATTTGGCTACACTGGATGTAGAGTCATATGTTTATCCATTAGAGTTAACTATGTTGCATCCTTTGTTTAGAAGAAATTACAGGATTCTTGTACCTCCACGCCAGTAGACGCAATTCCAAAACAAAAGGCTAGTTTGCAAACCACAGTGAGGCAAAAAAACTACAGAATAGAATATTTCAGTTTCACCAAAGCAATGAAATATCACCAGGTGTCCTAAAGTTGCGCTACTTGTTGGACACAAAAAGAATTGCAGTCAATTTACACAACTCATTTAACTTTCCCCCCAAAATGAATTCATTTCAAAACATCAATTAATTCCCACAAATAACGAAGGCCTTTGATGACGCGAAACATGCATCAGGCACTTATTTTTTTCTGATTTTTTTTCGGGGAAGATGAATAACATCATGTATGCCCACTATTTTCTTAGTGAGCTGTATCATCGAATTTGAATTTTTGAATGTTTTTGAAGACCACTTCGACCAGTGAATTTTGTAAATTCGATCGAATCGAATGATTCGAATAAAATGTAATTTGAATATTCGACCATTCGACTGTCGAAGTACTTCCCCTTTAAATTTTTATTCGACCACCTAGTTCGCCAGATCGAAGCTACGGAATTGGGTTTCATAAATTTTGAGCGAATAAAAAATATTCGATCGCAAAAATCGTTTGAATCGATCGATTCGAACGATTTATCGATTGATCGAATATTTCCTATTCGATCGTTCGACCAATCGAATTGCCGTAAAATCTTTCCAATTCGAAGGATTTTACTTCCCTACCTATTCACATGGTCGGAATTTCGATTTTTTTTCAATTCGAAATTCGACCAATAGTAAATCTGCCCCTAAGGGTTATATGTTAATTTTTTTTTACTGCTTCCTTTTTATTTTCTTGTGCGCATATCAATAGGACCTGACTAGGAATGTGACTTTAAGCCACCTTGAGCTATTCTGACGCTTTGCCTTTTATTCCACCCTTTATAGAGAAAACTCTTTGTAGAAAAGCAGGAGCGATGAAGAAATACAATATCGATAATAATACACATTTTTTTGGTTGGGACAATGGAACCATCAAGCATAAATTATAAATGAAACAGAATATAATATAATGCTATGATATGTGCTCACAGTTAGGTATTTATCGTTTGAAATTGCCGGAAATATGTAAGATTCTCTAAAAATTTTTTACTTTGACTCATGACAGATTCCCCCCTTCTTAACTGGGCATTTTCTATCTGTGCCCACGTGTCTGCTGTGCATTTATAAATAACATCTATTAACCTGAGTGAGAGAACAATTTGAGAAGTGCTCGCTGCTATGACTATGACTCAGAGGCCTGTGGTAGCTATGTGCAAGACACAGCAAAACCACAAAGGAAAACTCTAAATATGTTATTGTGCTGACTTGAAAGGGAATAGCAGAACTGGAAGTTTCTCCAAAAATGATAGAATTTCACAGTAAGACCCATTTATTTTCTGTTACAATGTAAAAGGGCGGTGACAGTTGTCTCCTTGCATCCACTGTAAAGTCAAACATTCCACCAAAATAAACCTTTTCTTCTGATATACTTACAAGACTATCACGTTCAACAAAATGGTCAGGCAGGGAATGTTCAGACATCTTCTGACACGTTCACCAGTTTAGACTGGAAAGTATTTGTGCGGAAACTGTGCATTCCCTTTGGGGGGATAAATAACATACGCTCTGATGTCACTTGGTCAATAGGCAACAAAAAGGAATAGCAAATCCAATATTCATTAAGTCTGCATATGGTTTAGCATTGTCTTTTTGTGGTATTGGAGAATTCCTGATATATAAGATTCAGTTGACTTCCCATACTTCAGAAAGATGAAAGGGTCCAGTGAAGTCTAATGCAATACGACATGCCCCCATTTACTCAAACAGCTACCTCCTCACATCCCCATTGCTACTGTGCTAGTCTGCTGGTCCTTTTAGAAAACACTGGGAGAGGACACTAAAGTTGGCCACACACAGGGTCACCTAGACCTGCTCCCCATGGTTGCTTGACTCCTGCTGACACAGTGCATTACTCCCTCCACCTTCCCTGATTGCGGCCACATAATATATAAGAAGGAATTCTCTGCTGGAAGAGGTTTGTGGCTGCCCCTGATCAGGCAACCCCAGTGGGCCCCAGTCCAAAGCTGGCCAAACATTCTTTTTTGGTGTGAATCAATTGTTGGCCAGATATTGGTCAGAACATGCCCTTCCAAAGGCCCAATATATAGGCCAATAAGCTGATGACATGGTCTGGAGGGGCCGAGTCAGTAACTTTTATAGGCCTGTGTATGGCCACCTAAATGATGGGTGCTAACTATTAGATACAGTGACTGATAGCTGCAATTAAGTATTTTTCTGGTTCATCTCTAAGGATAATACGGTCTTCAGCAGGATGAGGACATGGAAACAATAGACAAAATGCACAGAACAACATCTGGTGAGCATTGACTGTACATATGAAAAATATGGCAGGGGTTTGAAGCTGGGGGGGGGTTCAGGGGTTTATGCAGGCCCCTGATGCAGCAACCCCAGTTGGCCAAGACCCCCCCAGTCCAAAGCTGGTCAAACATGCTGAGGTTGTGCTTGTTTGGTGTGATCTATTGTTGGCCAGATATTGGCCAGAACATGCCCTTCCGAAGGTTCAATACATAGGCCAATAAGCTGATGACTGGTCTGGAGGGGCAGAGTCAGTAACTTTTAGAGGCCTGTGTATGGCCACCTTAATGATGGGTGCTAACTATTAGAGACAGTGACTGATAGCTGCAACCATCATTTTATTGTTCTCCATAGTCATCTATGCATAATATATTTTTCATAAATATACTAAACAACAGTATATACTCAAAATAATAAAAAAACATATGCTATACAAATGTTCATTATGTAAATTCCACTGTGCGACTGTTACTGCTTCCCACCAAGAGAAGGGTTGTTAAAGAAGTATGTGACTCACAGCATCAATCATTGCTGAAGAGAGCAAACGTTTCTTCCAGTTGTTAAGCTTCTAGATCCTTCCTTGTATAACCAGCACCTGTTTGTATAACCTATTGAATGACGTCAGAGGAATTGGTATGATGACTTCCCAGACTTAATGAGGACACCTGGGAAGGTACAGTATTGTAGACCAAATTCCAGAGCTGGTAATCTGAAATGGGGATATATTTGTTCAAATGTATACACTGGGTCTCAGACATAGTTTATAGTTCACATAGACTACCAGGGATATTAGTAGGCAACACTGTAGGGACATCTTATGGTAATTAGAACTCTGGTTGGACTCATATCCCCATACAAGTGATCCCCCCTAAAAAATGAACTTGCCTCTGGTATATACACCTCAGTTTCCCTAGTCCATAAGAATGGTATAATTTAGAAGTTTTGTAGCCTATTCTGAATTATTTATAAATATTATATCAGACTGCGCTCTTTTGGTGGAATATTCTTCTAAAATGTGCGACTTTCATACATAGCAAATTCTCCTTACTTCAAATCTCCTTACTTGATATGTTGAGAACATTAACACTCTGCCTGACGTGACTTAAAAAGTCAACCATTCCAATATAAAAGCTTCAGCCTATGGGTCTGTATACACAGTGTTATACAAAGAGCATTACTGACAAAGAGATGGGTCAATAAGTAATGCTGCTAGTGTTGGCAGAGAGTCATTATCAGTTAGCAAAGAGACAATAACAATATGAATCTCCAGTCTGTTGGCAGTGACATCATGGTACTTTCAGCATCTGTGTTTGTATCCAGAATTCACCGGCAAATTAATATTCCGGGGACAAGGCCTGAAAGCATGTCATTACATACTGTATAGTTCAGATTTAGGAGGAGAGGGATGCATGAATTTATGCCCCATCCTAAATGGTTATGGATAGTCCTCTTGACTCTTCAAATCCTCTTCAAGTAGAGAATACTCCAGCTGCTATAGCAGTCTTGAAATGTCATCCAAATGTTGGATTTTGAATAAAAGATGTCTGAAACTACTGGTATGCAATTTTAACCTGATGAATCCTCTGGGCCAATCCCAATTTGTGGTTCTGTATCCTGCTACTTTTGATCCCAACCAAGGAATCATTATTTGTCAATTCTTTCAGGAAAGACTACAAACTCCTATCTTTCCTATGTTTTGTTTATCTGGCGTCTTCTCCCCTATTGTAGCTCCAACAATGGGTTTTTGGCCAAAGTGAATGCTGTAAAGCATCAGAAGATAAAATTAAGTATTTTTCTAGTTCATCTCAAAGGATAATATGGTAGTCAGCAGGATGAGGACATGGAAATAATAGACAAAAAGAGCAGAAGAACATTTGGTGAGCATTGACTGAACATCTGAAAAATACAGTACATTTAGGGGGTTATTCGTTAAAGCCCAGTTTTTTCTGGACTTTTAAAGGGGATAACCACACTTTTTACGTGCAAACTAATTTTCAAAGATTTATTAAACCCCGATGGTGTTAAGAGTCTGAATAAAAAACTAGTACAATTCAGACCTGCCGAGTTCATGTAGAAGTCAATGGCAGATGTCCTGCTGATATACTGATCTGTGCTGGATTTCGTTCAGTTATATGAAGAAGCTGGAGGTTTCGGGTGTCAAATCAGAAAAAGTCTCAGTTTTCTGCAACAAATTCAAAAAAATTGTATAAATCGGAATTTTCTGAAAAATGTATTAATATATAAGAGGGAAGTCTGTGCGGGTTTGGTCGGAGCAGTTTTCAGAAAATAGTGAGAACTTTTTGGGTTTTGATAAATAACCCCCTTGTTAATATGCAAACATTGCACTTGGTCTTGTAAGCCATAGCAACCAATCATATGTTTGCTATCCAACAAGTCACCACTAAACACTGCTTTCTGATTGGCTGCTATGGATTACAGAAAATATAGTTTTAGGGCATCCCACTGTCCTAAAAGTTACCCACTTTGTTTTCATGTCTCATGCCCTGGAGGATAAGGGTAAGGCCAGACGGGAAGATTCGGGGAGATTCGTCTCCTGGCGGCAAATCTCTCGAACCCCGCCTTCCAGCTACTTAATGAATAATCGCCTGCACCTATTAACACGTGGTGCTGCGCTTTCCCGAAATCGCTTGAAATTGGAGGCAATTTCGAGCGACTTCGGAAAACGCAGAGCGATTATTCTTTAATCAGCTGGAAGGCAGGGGGAAGCGGTTCAGGGAGATTTGTCTCCCCAAAGAAGAGGCAATTAGTCGCCAGATGACAAATCTCCCCAAATCTTCCTGTCTGGCTTTATTACCCTTAGGGCAGAGACACA
>CM044432.1:19126497-19148709 GCA_024363595.1 Xenopus borealis | reverse complement strand
TGTTTACATAATTGTGTAGTAGACTTAAAGTAAGAAAATGTGGTTTTCTGTTATATGGAAAACCACAGGTCCCAAGTATTCTGGATAACAAGTCCCATACCTGTATATGTTCATATTTTGACCCAATCAAGGCTTTATTTTCAATGTACGATGCACCAAATCCACTATTTTGGATTTGGCCAAACCCCTGAATCCTTTGAGAAAGATTCGGCCGAATACCAAACAGAATCCAACCCCTAATTTGCATATGCAAATTAGGGGTGGGAAGGGGAAAACATTTTTACAACCTTGTTTTGTGACAAAAAGTCATGCAATTTCCCTCCCCGCCCCTAAGTTCGTATTCGGTTCGGCTGGGCAGAAGGATTCAGCCGAATCTGAATCCTGCGGAAAAAGGCCGAATCCTGTCCGAATCCAAAACTGAATTCTGGATTCGGTACATACCTATTTAACAAGCATCCAAAGCTGGCTATTCAGGCACACTTTTAGGATATCTGATCAGCTGACCAGTCAATACCTGTATTAAACATTTTATATAAACAGTATCTAGGGTTACCCGGCCAGTATTTTATCGGCCTAGCTGGTAAAACACCTGCCAAGGCCAGGGCCAGGTTCGGGATATTACAAATTTACTGGCAATGTACTTGCCGGTAAATTTGTAATATCCCAAACCAAAGCCCTTGGCCCTCCCCAATCAGCTCAAATCTTACCTCTTTTTCGCAGCTTGGCCAATCGCACACCGTGGCTCCGCCCCCTTCAACATCATGGTCCGCCGTTTTGTTCCTGTCCCCACCATGGAATTTTTATTGAAAGGTGGCAACCCTAACAGTATCATGTATAATATATCAGCACATGTGTGGTCAGAATAAAGCCTGCAGTGATGTAAACTGAAATGGTAATTTCATATAAAGAGTAAATGATCAAGCAGTTTGCCTTGGAAGACTATAGCTGGCCACATACAGGATGAGTAGTTGGATATTTGGCTGATTATTCATTGGGAAACTACAGGCCCATGCATTAATCAAGTCAATGAATTATTATTACACACTAAACTGTGTCATCAGCCAGGGTTAGGGTTTTGTTCTCGTTAAAGAACTAGATAGAAGATTAGGGGAGCGCTGTGTTAGTGCTGGGTGTTCCTGGATCTCTCTTTTAGTGTAAACGGCCCATGTGGAGCTGCACTCATTCCCAGTATTAGCTAGGAACCAAAAACAGCCAATAATTGCTAAGCACCAGCAGTGAAACAGTCTCCTAGTAGAGTATGTGAGACAAGAAGAAGGAAGGGAATACGCAATCATTTTTCTCAGTATAGAGATGATAATATCACTTTCAGTCTTGAAGGGCAAATATCCTTCTGCAAGTAACTCTCCCTGCTTTAATCTAGTTAAACTATATCTATACTCCACCCTGAACTAATTAGCCATTAATTGCTCAGCTTCCACAGCATAATGCCCAGCCCATTCATAAGAAGGCATTATTGCAGTAAATCCAGGCTTATTTGTAACGTTAATTATACTAAATACGCTTTTTAGTGTTTACTTGTTATCTTAACTTCTGTTTGGGTGCAACTATGACTTTATATGTTCTATTATGTAAAGTAAAAATCATCTCATCATTTTTTACTTCTATAAAGTGCTCTCTCTCTCTCTCTCTCTCTCTCTCTCTCTCTCTCTCTCTCTCCAATTCAAAAGGACCCACACTCCAAAGTCAGTGACCCATCATTATTTATTTTTCAAACTTGTGCATCCACACAAGTTTGAAAAAGAAAAATAAATAATGATGATTCACTAACTTTTGAACTGTATATAATGTTTTGACCAGCTACCTCATCAACATCAGACTGGCTCATTTATGCAGAGTCGGACTGGCCCAGTGGGACACTGGAAAAAACCTGGTGGGCCCTAGCCCACATGGGCTCATGCCAGGCCAGACCCCCCTCTCCCTATCTGGCTCTCAAAAAAACCATTTGCTGCACAGCATGCGCCGTGTGGCTCAGTGCTGCTCCATATGCGCATGTGGTCGCCCTGCAACTCTGTGTGCAACTGCGGCAACATGATAGGGGGGGCCAAGGGATCTGGACAGGGGGCCCCGGACAGCAGTCCTGGTGGCCCGGGCCCCGCAGCCCCACCCTGTATATATATATATATATGGAATAATGGACAGCGCTCGCAAAAAATGCCCAAAAAATTGTATTAAATTGTACGAAAATACATCACCATAAATGTGCACATTTGTAACAGCGACGTTTTGAGCCAAAAAGGCTCTTTCGCAAACCATGTGTAAAAATGGTATAAAAGCATAATCAAAGTCCATAAAGTTTTTATAGTCCAGCCAGGGAAGTGACATGGCATATTTTCTTTCATACTCTGTGCAATGATTCCACCCCATAATCTGAATAAAACAAGATATAGGTTATCCCATACATATATATATATATATCCTAAAGATTTTTAGCACAATTTTTATCCTGTCAAAATTATAAGAACATGATGCTGGAAACTTTAAATTCACTTCATTCACATGGTCTTAACAAAGACTATGATCTGTATCTGTTCTTATCATTTTGAATATAGGATCGCCTATATCTTGTTTTATTCAGGTTATGGGGTAGAATGCACAGAGTATGAAAAAAATATACCATGTCACTTCCCTGGCTGGACTATAAAAAACTTTGACTACATGGCTTGAGAAAGAGCCTTTTTGGCTCAAAACGTTGCTGTTACAAACGTGCACATTTATGGTGATGTATTTTTGTATTTAATACAAGTTTTTGAGCATTATTGGCGGTCCATTATTCCAAGTATATATATTATGGAGGACTGACTGGAGACCTCAAAGGACGTGCACCGCAACATAACTACACAAGCGTGACTGCTGTTACTGTTGTTTAGAATCCATATATATATATATATTATTATAGAAAAAGGCTTGAAAAAGGCCCTAATGGGGGTCAGAACGTCATATTGATGTACAAAATAAACAGTATTTGATTTTTCACATGTAAGTGCGGATCTTTTCTATATTAATATATGCAAAAATTTGGATCCTGCACCCGAGTTTGACTGGAGAAAGAATTCTGGATCAGAGTGCGGCTGCATTAGACAGACTATATATATATATATATATATGTGTATATATATATATATATATATATATATATATATGTATATACAGGTATGGGACCTGTTATCCAGAATGTTTGAGACCTGGGGTTTTCCATAATTTGGATATCCATACTTTAAACTGACAATAAATCCATTTAAACAATGAATAAACACAGTAGATTGTTCTGCCTCCAGTAAGGATTAATTATATCTTAGTTCAAGGTATCAAGTGCAAGGTGCTATGTTAGTATTACAGAGAATTTTTTTTTTTTTTTAATTTTAATTATTTTCTTAAAGTTATGTTTATGGGATTGCATAAGATGGAAGTCTCTATAACGGGTATCCAGGTAATGGAACCCATACCTGTATATCTACTGTAAGACATTATGTTCCTGTTGTTGTTTCTCTACTGTAGGGGTCCTCAACCTTTCTTACTCCTGAGCCACAGTTTAATGTAAAATAATTTGGGGAGCAACACAAGTATCATGGGGGTGCCAAATAAGGGCTGTGATTTGCTATTTGGCAGCCTCTATGCAGACTTACAGGCGACTCTGTTTGGCAGGACATTTTATTTTTATTCAACCAGAACTTGGTTCCAAGCCAGGAATTCAAAAATAAGCACCTGCTTTGGGGACATTTTTTTTTGGGGAGCAACATTCATGAGGCTGGGGAGCAACATGTTCCTCACAAGCCACTGTTTGGGGATTACTGCTCTACTGTATGAGAATTCCCACTAAAGGAATGGCCCAATTACAGCAGTGCATCACATGAGTGACATTGAGTCTGTCTTTTCTTGCAGATTCCATCTCTATGTTCCACCAAGGAAACATCTTCAGTTACAAAACTGCAGGATCAACACTTAAGCCAAGACGATCTTATAGAGTTGCTGAACTTCCCAAGAGACACAAGGAATTCCACTATCACTGTCAGGTACATTTGCTCCAGGCCTTGTCGGATCCATGTTGACGTTGTGGCCTCCTCAGAATTCCGGACGGGAGTTTCGGTATTTAAAAAACGATGGACCAATGAGCAAAACAGTCATCAGCCGAGGATCCGTACAGTGAAATTGACATTTCCTAGCATTATGATTTATAGGAAGGATTATTTCCTAAGGAACTCTGTGGATGTATATTATGCATCAGTCAGGGCCTGGCTTGTCCATAGTGATACAGTGGATGTAAAACACAATGAAAGCATTCTGTTTGCTGTAGCAAAGGCTTCTGGTGTCCTCAACACAATTCCAACTCTTCTTCGTCCTTACAAAGATCACCAGATCTGCCTAACATGGGGGTTTGAGCAAGTGAGGAGACAGAGAGAAAATACAATGTTTGTTTGTCCGTGTGAATCTAGTAAGGAGCGTAGTTGTATCTTCATGGTGATGGGTAATGTTCCACGGTGATATATTATCATTAAAGAATTATCATGCAGGAGCCATGAAGATCCTGTAAATTATATTCATATAAATGGTGCTCAGTGAGGTCATTTGTGTGATATAATTAATCCTTATTGGAAGCAAAAACAGCCTATTGGACTTTTCATTGTTTATATGATTTTCTAGTAGACTTAAGGTATGAAGATCCAAATTATGGAAAGATCCGTTATCCAGAAAACCCCAGGTTGAAATAATCCTTTTTCTCTGTAATAATAAAACAGTAGCTTGTACTTAGTTAGTTACATAGTTAGTTATACTTGAGCCCAACTAAGATATAATTAATCCTTATTGGAAGCAAAACCAGCTTATTGGATTTATTTATTGTTTACATGATTTTCTAGTAGATTTAAGGTATGAACATCCAAACTACGGAATTATCCCAGGTCCTGAGCATTCTGGATAATAGGTCCCAGACCTATACTAAAAAAAAAATTTCTGATTTTCTGCATTTGGAGTTTAGTAAATAACCCAGTTAGTATGATGTAGAGCGTTTTATTCTAAGGCAATTTGCAATTGATCTTCATTTTATATCATTTAATTATTTTGAATTTTATTCGACAGCTCTCCAGGGAATATCAGCAGCTATCTGGTTGCTGGGGTCAAAATAACCCAGGCAACCAGGAAGTGGTTGGAATGAGATAATGGAATCTGAATTGGACAGGGTCCTGATAAGGAATAAAAAGTAACAATAACATTTTGGCCTCAAAGAGCAATAGTTTTTTGGCTATTGGGGTCAGTGACCCTCATTTGAAAGGTGAAAAACGTCAGAGCAGGAACGCATATAATTAAAATAATTGTTGCTAAGTCATTCTAGAACATAATAATATTTATTGTAAAGGTGGACTACCCCTTTAAAGCAAGACAGCAGTTGCAAGTATAGTCTCTGCTCCCATTCCAACAGGTATAAATCTACCCAATGCATGCCAGAATGAAAACAAAAGCTAATACTTAAATAAAATAATCTAGTAAAGCTAATACACCAAATTGGTTAAATTCAGACTATGAAACCGAAAGTGATTGTTCTTTGCTAACTGTGTGGCCTGGAATATGGTACTTCTGAATTCAGTTGCTGTTATGTGAAACCCATGTAATGGAATACGTTATAAGATGCCTTGCTTTCAATTTTAGATGCTGTCAAGATGCTTGATTTTCCCTTTGCCTCCAGCAGTGAACACTGTGGCATTATCAGAACATTTCAGAATTTTAGGAACCGAGAACTGGAGTTGAGAAGAAGACAACAGTCTAATAATAATGCAAAGTAAGAATAAATGTGGACTGGTCTGTTTGATGTTTGATGTATAATTATCAGTACAGGTTAATGATAGTTACTGTATTATATTTTTCTAGTTATTCGTGTTATGTAAAATGTAAAAGCATGCAAAGACAATGTTATGATAGATATGAAAAAAATTTCTCTTTAATAGAGTAAGAGGGGGGCCACACCCTGGTATATGCTCTATACCTCATTCAACAAAGGTTAGAAATAGTCCTACAATTTAGTTAATCTTTAGTTTGTAACATGTGAATGCAGGCCTGGACTGGCAATCTGTGGGTTAGGGCAAATGCCAGAGGGGCTGCTATAAGGTCCCATAGAAAATCAGTATTTAGTTGGCTGTTGGGGGCTGTTTGGGCCTCTGTGAGGGCTCATTGGGCCTCTGTGTACCTGAAATGCCAGGGCCTATTTTGACTCTCAGTCCAGGCCTGTGTGAATGAGACTCTTTTTGAAACCACAATATAATCTGGGGCCTTATCTGCAAAGGCCCTGGACGTAAGTAGAGGGACACAAAGTTGCCTGTGTTTCCTCAACTGACTGCTGAATGGTAGCAAGTAGGTATCCCCCCAACATGTCCCCTAATCTGCGCTTAATTTGGAAGCGGAGGATGCAGCAAGACCCTGTTCTTACCACCTGCTTTTGTTCTTATCTCCTGATTCATCTGCATTCTCTCTGTGTATCTTTTATTCCAGCCCCCTCTCTTTAGCTTAGCTTAACTGTCTCCATTATAACTTTCCAATTGGATTTTCCCAATTAGATATCTCTTTGCTTTCCAAAAAATGGCACCGTTTAGACCAGGTTCCCAGTCCATACCAGTTAAACCCCTGTATGCCCAGACATAGGTCCAATCTGTCCCAAGCACCCATACACATTTATATATGCTGCTAACATACATGACTAGGGCAGGAATTATTAAAGTATTAAAGTGTATTAAAGTGTATTAAAGTGTTCCAATGCTAATCATATTAGTCTCACTGAATGTCCTGCTGTTCCAAACCTGTCATTAGATAATTCTTTATATTGCTTTCATATATATATATATATATATTCTTGTTCCTTCAAGTGAAGGTGACCTGGAAATCTAAAACTGAATTTTCTTGTTACAGATTTACTTTTTCGGTCTGGATTTATTTACTGAATTATTGTGCACATAAAGAATGTGGTATTGTCCATCATGTGGATCACAGTAAAATGTACGCAACACCCGTACTGTTCCTCAATGATAAAGGCAAGTAAATTAGAAACGTATGCTGTGATGTCTATTGTATTGTGTATAGTGAATATTAGCTTATTATTTAGCAAGTGTGCCACAGTCCTTAAATTGTTGAGGGTAATTGTTTAGCCCTACTTTTCACTTGCAACCCATGTCCCATACAGTATTTCTTTAAAGTCAGCTCTTTATGAATGTTGAGATCCTTACAATTTCTAGTAATTTCTAGTAAATGCAGTTTCTCAAATCTGAATGTGTAGGGTTCCAGTTGGGTTCGGCCAAATCACTAGTGAAGCATATGGTATTTCTTTGAATCCAACAGTTGTACTTTTAAAGTATGAGCCAATAAATGTAGCACCTACAGGAATGTGGCCTCTATAGCAGTGAGTGATGATTCTTTGAAACAAAATGAAAGGAATTTCACTTGGTTTGCTAGGTAGGTGCTGAGGGGGATTAAGTAATAATGTGTTATTACTAGCTAGAGACAACACACTCCTTCTGATCATGAGTAGCCAAATTCTTCGGCAAGTGTTGAAAGGGTAAACTCTAAGGGGGTTATATTTCAAAATCTGAAAAGTTCTCACTATTTTCTATAAACGGCTCCAAATCCGTACGGACTCCAAACCCCAACCCCATTTATTTTTCCTTAAATTTCTTGCACAGGAAAAAATAAATAAAATTGTTTTAAAAAATCCAAATTGTACAACTTTTTCAGATTTGTCGCTGAAACCTGTGATGTTTTCAGGTTTGATTCCCAAAAACCCCATAATCTTCAGATTATTGAACAAATCCCAGCACAGATCAGGATATAAACAGGATATATCTGCCATTGACTTCTACATGAATTCGGCAGGTCTGAGTACAACTATCTGAATATGCCTGCAAGTTCATCTATTAAACACATCTACATTGTGTTTTCGATGTCACAGTGCAATACAACAGCATTCCTGATGGATGGGGATCCCAGTGTAGCCCTTGCTCCAAAATTGTGCTTACTTACAAAATGAATGTAAGCAGAGTGAAAGAAATGCAGGCACCGTGTAACTTTACCATAAAGAATCATGAATCAATCAACAAGAATTTTAATTGAATTTTGATTGAAAAATCATGAATATTAATTCAAAGAGCAAATACATTCACTATAATGAAAATTTAGTCTACTCGTGCTTCTTGTCTACCTTACTTCCCTTTCCCGTTTGATTTGAGCAACTGGGGATCATGTGGCCACCGCATTATCTAATGGCTTTGCCAGTGGGCCTCCTGGGATACTTTTTATTACCCAGGTGAGGTTGCCATCTCTTGGCCGGTTATGGAGTTTGCTCCAAAGTGTTTTCAGTGTTACCAGTAATGTAAAAATGTTTATTTAATGAATCAAAATGGACATGGGAATTATTTATCAGGTCTTTGTGCACTATCTACAATGAAGGCTCCTTTTGCTTATTGGACTTAGGCATATACCTATAGATTTTCTAAATCATCTCCTAGATTTGTCACCCATTTTTACCGAATCATTACCGGGCATGAATCCCTTTAGTAATAAGGGTCAAATAGTTTCATCATTATTTTGCAAATAGTTAGAAAATGTTCATGTATTTCAATCGTAACCTGTGTGCAAATATAGGATAGACTCCACCAAAACTGTGTTAACATACCAACATCTTTACCTTATTGTTATTTTTTTATGCAGGTCAGATCCATGTTCAGATGAGGTTAGTTCCCGAAACTGATACCGCATTCCTAACGAGGTTTAAGGTTCCTTTACACAGATGGCTCCGTATGGATATCGCTGGCTGTGGCAGAAAGGTAATTTGGTCGCAGTAAAGGTAGTTCAAAGACGTATACTATATACTATGTATATATATAATAATCTTCACATATTGCCCTTGTAGAAAGTGTTTAGGAAAGGTTGGGTGGCACAACACACAAATGTGTGCACCTACTGAAGTTTGCTGATTTTATTTGACTGCTTGGAAAACTTTGGACTTGGAAGGTTAATGTCAAGGTATAAACTGGCGGTTTAGATGCAGAGGAATGTGAAACTCACTCTTTCTCTGGATCTACCTCAGGCATGCTATTTATAAGGATCGGTAGTGTGATCAGAATTCATTTAAAGGGATCCTGTCATGGGAATTTTTTTTTCCCATGACCAGTTAATAGTGCTGTTCCAGAAGAATTCTGCATTGAAATCCATTTCTCAAAAGAGCAAACAGATTTTTTTATATTTCAATTTGAAATCTGACATGGGGCTAGACATATTGCCAATTTCCATTGAGAAATGGATTTCAGTGCAGAATTCTACTGGAGCAGCACTATTAACTGATGCATTTTAAAAAAAAAACATGTTTTCCCATGACAGTTTCCATTTAATGCCTCCGTAGGGATTACCAGCACAAACATCTTCAGCTATGTATCTGGCATAGTAAGAAATCATCTTCCAAAAAATATATATACAAATATTTATAGCCCACAAGTTTCCTTGTCTCCAGACGTATACAAGAGAAAAGAAAGATGGTGATACAGTATGTGCTGACCCATAACACAGATTGGTCATTTCCATCCAGTCTGATTAACACTGATATGAGTGATCTCAAAGAAACTTTTGGAACTCAAATTTTGATGTAACCGCACCAGAGCTCATAGCCCGTAATCAAAAGCTTAGTTCAATGATGACTCTGTTGGCATATGAATGGTCAAGCCAGAACAGGATCTGGCCAATCTTCATTCACTAAATTACAGTTGATTAATGTGTGATCTGATTAGTTGAATCAGAGGTTGAGAAGTTGTATCACTGCAGTCTGGCCTTTTTGTATGTGAATTGCTACATAGGCTTACATTTTGCTCAGGGGTCATATTTCAGGATATGTCAGACAAGCCTTTGCTCCAGTTAGTAGGATATTGATTTTATACCAAACAGAAATGAATGAATTCTTATTGCCAAGACAAGTTATATTTGTTTGATTTAACAGACACATCCTCCTTTTCTCTCTAGATAACACTTACTGTACTTCTTGGAAAGGATCTGGAAATGTTTGCTCAAGAAATATACAAGTAAGAAAACATTAAGTAATTTACTTTGTAAAGTACAACAGCTGAACTTTGTCTCCATACATTGCTTGTGATGCGACTGAATTTGCCCCTTACGTGGGTGTAAACCTAGATAGGAAATATTAGGGTTCTCTTTCAGAAGTCTGTGCTGTCACTGGGTTTATCTCCAGAATCTTCCCCACCTTAAATTACAGGATTATTTTATTCTGCCCTAAAAAAAACGATATGCTTTCATGGATGTTGTTCAGTAAAAAAAGTATACTATAAATAGAATCGTCATTATTCAATATGCAAGTAGAAGCTTCCCAGTGTATCATCCCTATGGATTATGTAACTACAGGGGCCAAGTTTGCACTAGTTTGGGGCAGGCAGCCATTATTGTTCACCAGTTAAAAAATGAATTTAGTTGCAATGAATTACTTTGCTTTTTTTTTTTTATTACAGTACCTCTCATAAAAGTCAAATAAATAATTGCATTTTGGGCAAAGTATTATTAATAAAAAACAGTTGGTATGTTTGGGAAAAAAACATAATTAAAATAAATAAGCAATCCCTTTTCAACTATCATGAAAAAATCAGCGTTAATGCTTCTTCTTACTTATGTATATGTAAATTTAGCACTCTTAAGACACTCATGTCTGTTTGATCTGCTCTAGACTTGTGCCTTATGCCCTTTACATATGGAGAAGTGTATCTCAGTACTTTTAAAAAAACACGAGGCCAGTATTAAAGAATAAGATGTGCCCTTCTAATATCTATCTAAAATAACATGTTTTTTCCTTTGTCAGTCTGCAGGAAGATGTATTACATGATGATACTGTTGGATATGTGGCTCTTGGGGGAACCAAGTTTGTAAGAGGTATTACGGGATTCTTTGGGCCTGTAAATTATTACAGACTCAGCAATCTGAAAAGCACAGAGGTAATTACCAGAAATCCATAGATCTGTTGAGAAATGTTCCTCTTACCCATTGACTATTCCTTGATAGATACTGATAATATTCCTTAAATTGTTCAGATTTCTAGCCCTCTAGTGGATGAGATTTATCAGCAGATTCCTTCTTACTACCAAAGATGTACCAGTGTTCAAGATATTGTGCATTTGTATACTAGTATTGTGGGAAAGGAAAATGAACTACCGACACAAAGTAAGTGTATGTGGATTAGTAAACTTTAGAAGCTCTTTGTGTGCTGTTCTCTTTTACAAGTAGCTGAGAAAATAAAATTTTAGCAGACATTACATTACACAGTACAACATTGCCCCTTTATGTTGGCTATGCATACTTTAGCACTGAAGTGTTTATTTCTTATGCAGATAAATCACACAACTACTACTTGAATTTGCATTTACAATATGGAAGAAGGCCTTGCTGCAAGACATTTCCATGGAAAAAAGAGGAAAAAGAGAAATACGGTCACTTGTTCAGCCTGCTGCAGTCCATAGAACGGATGCCATTAGGTAAATATATGAACTCATTTTTTTCACCACACCTGACTGCAACTAGGCAAACACACACATATTTGACATACGCTAGAAATTCAGTTTTGTATTTTTTCTTTTGGTTCAACCATTATCTGTTCCCATCGGTACAAATCCACGGGGTAAACTGAGATCACTTTACTGCATATCCTAATACATAAATATTCATTTCATGCCAGATGCAAATAAAACATATCGGGGTTATGTAATAAAAGTTTGCCCAAGGGCAGTAACCTATAGCAACCAATCAGCAGGTAGTATTCACTAGTCACCTGTTTAAATGCAAGCATCTTATTGGTTGCCATGTGTTACTGCCCCTGGGCAAACTTAGTGTCTTATATTACATATAGGGGATTGATATTTAGCCCTAGGGAGAGAATATTCGTGTGTGTGCAACAAACATTGTGTGTGTGCTGTTACAGACTATAGAATTTATATTATTTTGGCATGCTTTTTATACACAAGTAGTTCTTGATAATAGGCCTTAGGTAACAATCGCTGGGTGCAAATGGCAAAGTTCTGTTGCCTCATGTTTCGTGGGGTCCATAGGACAATCCTGTGACCAGGGTTATTTCATGTATCATACTGCCATCTTGTTGGTGTAGAGCCTCCGAAAACAAGAAGACTGACAACTGTTGTTGAAAATCTATCATCTCTAATACGTGGAGCTTTCCTACATTTCATAGAGCAACTTTGTTTGGCTTCTATGTTTTGCTTTGCTCTCTCCAAGATTGTCCTTAATTACAAATGGTTTTAGTGTTTGAGTGCTGGTCAGTATGATTTTGATTGGTTGAGCTCCTTTACTGATTTTCAGACTGTTTTTAAAGGGAAACTGTCATGGGAAAACATGTTTTTTTTTTTTTTAAATGCATCAGTTAATAGTGCTGCTCCAATAGACTTCTGCACTGAAATCCATTTCTCAAAAGAGCAAACAGATTTTTTTATATTCAGTTTTGAAATCTGACATGGGGCTAGACATTTTGTCAATTTCCCAGCTGCCCCAGTCATGTGACTTGTGCCAGCACTTCAGGAGGGAACTGCTTTCTGGCAGGCTGTTGTTTTTCTTTCTCAATGTAACTGAATAGTACGCAGTGGGACATGGGTTTTACTATTGAGTGCTGTTCTTAGATTTACCAGGCAGCTGTTATCTTGTGTTAGGGAGCTGTTATCTGGTTACCTTCCCATTGTTCTGTTGTTAGGCTGCTGGGTGGGGGAAAGGGAGGGGGTGATTTCACTCCAACTTGCAGTACAGCAGTAAAGAGTGATTGAAGTTTATCAGAGCATAAGTCACATGACTTGGGGCAGCTGGGAAATTTACAATATGCCCCATGTCAGATTTCAAAATGAAATATAAAAAAATCTGTTTGCTCTTTTGAGAAATGTTTTTCAATGCAGAATTCTTCTGGAACCGCACTATTAACTGATGCATTTTGAAAAAAAAAGTTTGCATGTGACACTGTTGGAAATAAATACATAGCGTATCAATATTTTTTATGCAAAGAGGGCACTTAATGTGGTATTCCCTTATGAAACTAAATATTGCTGTTTTTATGTCATTAGCTTTAGATTCCTCAAATGATCTGCTCATGAGATTTGGGATAATAATATATGACGGTATAATAGAGAAGGTATCAGGTGGCCTGGACTATCTCGGTGCTGCTGTGCCCTCACTGATAGAAGCAAGTTGCTGTGGATACCACAAAGCATCTTACCTCCTGGCAGTTATGTATGAAACGGGCCTACATGTGCCTGTAGATAAAGTGCAGGTAATGTTCTATTGTTCTATCTCCAAAATATGTCATTAAAGGTTTAGCTTAACTTTGTCACAGATGCTGATGTTAAAGGCTGATAATTTATTGCCATTGGTTTTCATGTTAGGTGTAATTTGAATTCATTTTGCTTTCAGCTTTTTATCATTTATTTTATACAGTATATATATATTATATATTGTTGGCCCTTAAACTGTGACTGACGGCAGCTCAGAGAATGTACTGTGAGTGCAGAAGACGAGGCACAGGTCTTCACTGCTAAAGAATAAGGGTGGGCTTGGGTTTGTACAGAAGATTATAACACGAAACGTCTAAAATAGCGATGTATATGGCGTTTTAAATATCTAAATTGGCACTTTTAAACCCAAAACCAAGCATTCTCGCATAATCGCGGTAGAGCAAAAAACTGTGTGATACAACGTTCCCATATTTGACAATAAGGGTACAAATCCTGCTCCAATGTAGTGAATATGGAGAGTTGTGGTGAGGTTGACATCAATGCTCCAAAATGTATTTTTAATCAATTTGAAGCAATTAAATAGGCACAATTAGGACCATTTATTCAGTGTCTGTCTGGGACACCAGAGACCCATTCAAAAACTTTAGACCAGGGGGCCACTCTCAGTACTAATATTCTTCATCTCCTCAATCAACCTCTATTCTCCTAGTTTGTTTTCTTTACATACTATTGTAACGCTTTTTTGGGCTATACCGCTCAAAATAGTTACGGTGTCCAGCTAATGGAAGAGCATGGGTTACATTGGACTCACACTTCAGGGTCAGGGCCTTCGCTAAGTGGAAGATTCCGTTGAGATGAGGTAGTATAACTACAACTCACAAGCTATGGTGCTATGCATAATGGTGAATGATGGACGCCAGGAAATTCTTGTGATGCAAACAGTAACTGATGTTTATTATACACAAGGCAAATGTCCTCAGGTTTAGGATACTCACGCAGGAGTGGATCTTAGCAGATGTTACACAGGTAGTAGAGATGTCAGCAAATATTCATACACACATCATAGTAAAGAATGTCCTCAGAGGTAGGGTAGTCAAGGTTCATCAATTCTCATACAAAAGTCCTGTGGCTGTGACTTGTATGGAATACCAGATGAGGCCGGGTAGCTGCTGCTAAGTGCCCTAATCCTCATTACAATGTTATCCCTGCACTAAAAGCTTCACAGGGGAGCTTTGTAAGGAAGATCACTTCCTGCTAACTCTCCTCATTGGAACATAGAACTGTTCATACTAAATAACTCTCACTATCTTTCTCTCTCTAGAGAGACTATTACAAAAGCTAACCTGTATCTTGTTAATCCTCATTCACAGGATGGCCTGGTTCCCGACTCAGGTCTCTAACAGTTGGAGGTCCTGTTAGGGAAGGTGGCTTGCTGGGGCCTTGTTGATCCCAGGCTCAATGGAAACAACCAGCCTGTTCAGTACCAGCAGCCAAAGAGGCAGAGGCCCCTCCCTGCACACAATATAAAGCTTTAGTGGCAGGGAGTGGTTATTGCACCCTTTGTCCAATAATAATTGGTATTGAATAGAAGTGTTACAGGTAGTTACACCCAATAACAGAAAACATACTAAAGGTTAGGGATTAACTCCATAGGTAACGTATAGAAACCTATGGGTCCCTACACTATAATCTTCTCATAGAAATAGGGAGTGGCCATGAAATAGGCCAAACGTTTAGCAGCATGAGGGCCCACTGACACCTTGGCCCACCGGGAGTTTTCCTGGTATTCCGGTGGTATTCCGGTGCATTTATTGGCACAATACGCAAAGGGAAACAGTTGCAAAATACAGGGTTTCCTTATGTCAATATGCCCACGCCTTGCACTTTATTTTGCTACGCTGGAGCAACTGGCTTGGTGAACAATTCCTCTATAATAATTATCCTATAAACATAATCCCTTATTTTACACATGCCTTGCAGCTCTCAAGAAAACCAAAGATTGAATGTGTAGTTCAAATGCTGCCTTGGTCTTTGAAGCCTATGTAGTTCATAACCAAGTTGTGATGTTAAAATTGTAGTTCAGATCCTGTCCCTTTGCATTTTAGGCCGACATAGTGCCTAACCAAGTTTTCCCCTGTATAGACTGCCACCAGAATGTACAATTTTAAAACACTAAATAAAATTCAGTATAAACAGATTGTAACCACAAGAAAGGACAATTTGGGTAGTTTAAAAGCCATGGGGGCAGGTAAAAGGTCACATAAAAGTGCTATGCTGAGTAGAACTGTCACTGACCAGTCAGGAATGCAGGGAAGCCATGGGAGAATATTTAAATGGAGTCTAAACCACAGCTGTTTTCAACAAACCTAACAATAATAGGATATGGCATCCAGATAAACTCATAGGAGATCTATGTTTTACAATGTGCTTGTTTCACTCTTTCTAGGGGCTCTTGTACAGTCTGGTTGGAGCACAAGGGGATGACAGGCTCTCTCTGCTGAAACTCGGCTATAAGCACTTCCAAGGAATTGATAGCTACCCTCTGGATTTAGACTTGTCCTCTTCTTATTACCTTAATATTGCAAAGAAGACCCGAAAAGATCAAAAAAACAAACACGAAGAACAGGTAAAATTTAAGAAATTCATAAATGACAATGGCCCAGCACTGTCCATAGACCTAACCACCAGGTCAAACTTGATTAGAGATTTACAGCTGATTAGAGGAGCTACACCCACCATACACACATATCAACATTGCAGTGTGACTAACTAGTACTTCTGTACTTAGAGGAGATGGAAAGTCTTGACGCAGCAAAAAGCTGAACTTTAACTTAAAAGTCAGCTTTTTCATTCATCTGCACATGCGTTAATCCAGGCAAATTTAAAGGCAGAAGAAGACGGATTGATCCGTGGTGCTCGTTGGAACCCCAGGCGGGTGCAGTTTTCTGCTGATAGAAGCACAGGCCTGGGGTTTCAGGTAAGTGGATACAATCACTTGGGGGTGCCTAACATTTGGCACCCCCCAGTGCATCAAAACTTTCCTTCTCCTTTAATCGATTATGAATATAGTTAAAAAGGCAATGTTTATTAGTCAACCTTGCTAACACATGCAATTAAAAACACATTAAAAACCCTAAATGGGGAATGTAATATAAATCGGTAACGCAAAAACTATTCACAATGTGAAAAGTTAAGCCTTTGCGCATAAAATTTTGCTTTGAGCGAAGCTAATATACCTTTTTGCGAACCCGGAAACTGTTTGCGACCACTTGTCCCAGTGGAAGGCCGTTTGCGGATTTTATAGTTTGCGCTAATGCACTGTCAATGTAATAAAACTTTTTACTGAAAAAGTCGCAATGTTTGCTCCAAGAGATTACGACACCTTCAAGCACTTCTTAAGAGTGCGCAATTACAATTTGCAATGCGCAATAACGATTCGCAATGCAATAACTGTTTAAGGAACAATATTACATTGCGAGATGTGGATTTTTAATCTTATTGGTGCACAATGTTTTGCTCTTTGCAACTTTAATTACATTCCCCCCTAAGACTCTTGTGAAATAAATATTGTAAATAGTACTTATCCAATACTGAACAGCACTTGTAAGAATATGAATAAAACCATCTTCATTGTAAGTTATGGCATTACAGCTCGCACACTGATTCATGCCGACAGACCAAGTCAGCAGCTTATTGGTCCGTGAACGGGGCCCTCTGACGGGCTTTACCGATCGATATCTTGCCGTAAGTCGCCAGATGTCGATTGGTAAGGACTAAAAATCCAGTCGGTTCGCGGTCGCATCTGTTCGTTGATGCGGTCCATCGATCCGACCACCCGTATCTCCTCTATTGTGATCCAATGGTTGGGCCGTTGGGCCCATGATCGGATCAGCCCGATATCGCACACCTCAAGGGGGCATATTGGGGAGAGATCCGCTCGTTTGGCGACATCACCGAACAATCAGATCTCTCTGTGTATGGCCACCTTAAGTTGGGTGTTGCTTGTGGGCCCCACTAACTACAAGTTTCAAGACAAGATAGAGCTTTAGGTATTAGTTTTTATATATCTAGAAAATTATTGAAACTACATGTACTACAGGTATGGGATCACTTATCCTGAATACCCACTATCCATAAAGCTCTAAATTACTGTCCCATAGACCCCATTTTAATAAAATAATTGAGATGTTTTAAATTGATTTGATTTTTCTCTGTAATAATAAAACAGTAGCTTGTACTTGATCTTAATCCAAAATATAATTAATCCTTATTGGAGGTAAAGCAATCCCATTGGGCTTATTCAATGTTTCAATTCACTATATATAGACTAAAGGGGTTATTTATTAAAGTCCAAATGCCAATCCAATTGTTATTTTTTTGTACTGTAAAATCTGAATTTCTAGAGATTTATTATATCCCAAGGATGGAAAAAGTCTGAATCCGAAAATCCGGCATCTCAGACCTGCTGAGGTTGTATATAAGTCAATGGGAGAATTCCCTATCCTATTTGAAAGCTTCTGTGGTCTGCTCTGAAATTCGCCTGAAAATCTGACTATTTCAACCTGTTAAGGCAAAAATTCAGGCTTTTCAGGAAAAAGAATCGAAGCAATTCAGCGGAAAAAAAAAAAAAAAAAAAACCCATACGATTCGGGTTTTTGCACAATTTTATTGTTTGTCCCCAATCTGATTAAATCGTGCTTTATTATTACTATTATTATAATAATACTAATAATAATAATAATAATAATAATAATAATAAAGGTCCAATCATGGATTATAGTTTAGTCTGATTTTTATTAAATTTAAATTCTGATTTTACTAAATAAGGCCCTAAATGTATTCAGATCCAAATGACAGAGATATCACTTATCTGGAAAAACACCCGGTCCTGAGCATTCTGGATAATAGGTTCAATACCTGTATTTACAAATATTAAAGTTATTTTCACTATAGACCCCCACGGTCAATATTAGCAAACAATTAGTATGTGTTTTGGCCATACAGCCCTTCATGCATGCATTTACTGCTACAGAGAAGATTATTATACATGGGGGCAGATTTATCAATGGTCAAATTTCAAATCGAAAAAAAATTCTAAAAACCATGTGAATAGTATGCGAAGTAAAATCCTTCGAATTCGAATTCAAATTCGAAGGATTTTACCACAATTCGATTGGTCGAACGATCGAATAGGAAAAATATGATTGATTTTTCCGATCGATCAAATTTTTTTTAATTCAATCAACAATAATGATACCCAATTCGGTAGCTTTGATCTGGCGAACTAGGTGGTCGAATAAATATTCAAAGGGGAAGTACATCGACCATCGAATAGTCAAATTCTAATAAAATGAAATTCGAATATTCAAATTATTCTAATTCGAATATTCGATGGTTGAATTTGCCTAATTTGCATATTCGAAAATTCGAATCTATTTGAACTTCGATCGAACTTCGAATTCTTCATGTGAATTTAGTAAATCTGCCCCATGGTGTTGTGAAGCAAACACACAGGAGCAGGGGCGGGCAGGGAAATTTCACATTTCTACCTGGTATATAACAATATAACAGAGTTTCACACTACTATTCCTACTCTGAAACAGAAACAAGAAGAGTACACAAACTGTGTGTTCATACAATGTACCCGTAGGACTAATGGCTGTGGGCCTGCATTGTGCTCCTTCTCTTGATGAACAGGTTTCTTAAATTACATCCTGGAATCACCTGGATTTCTATAGTACTTCACTGTTATCTGAAAAGGGAGAGACACCCAAAAAGACAACAGACACTTCTACCAAATAAACACATTGCACATTGTAAAGACTGCCAACTCATCTCGTGCTTTCTCACAGCAGGCATATGCAGAAGCCATTAGGCTCACGGATGATAATATGCTCAAAGAACAAACCAGAGAAAATGATGATTTATTTTTGTGGCTTAAACAGAATGCTGAGAGAGGGGACCCCTATGCCCAGGTAACTAAGCAGTGCTACAGCATGTAACCCAGCGCCCTATGACTTTTGTGCCCTGGGTTACAGGGACTTGGGACTTGAGGGTCACTAACAGCTGGGGATTCGGATATACCAATGTGTATGTAAAGTACAGGTTATATGGGCCTTCTACTCACGGGTTTAAGGGATTTGGTCAAGGGATATTTTTACACAATGCATCAGTGAATAGTGTTCCTCCAGCAGAATTTTGCTTTAAAAGGAGCAACCAGTTAGTTTTTAAAATTGACAAGGGGCTAAACACAGGGTGTCGGACTGGCCAGGCAGGGCACCGGGAAAAAACCTGGTAGGCCTTGACCCTCATGGGTCCCCGTCGGGCCAGAGCCCCCTCTCCCAAAGACCCTGCTCAATCTGCGCCATCAGAGCATGCACGCATGCAGCACTGAGCGCCTCTTTCATACGGCAGGTCACAGTATGGGGACAGGGGCAGCAGTCCCATTGGGCCCAAGGCCCCCCAGTCCAACCCTGGCTAAACATGTTGTTAGTTTCCCCAGGTGCCCCCAGCCATGTGTTCTGTTAAACTTCAGTCACTCTTTAGGGTGGTGACTAATGCTCTGATTCGGGGAGATTAGTCACCCATTGACAAATCTCGTCTTCTTCAGGCAACAAATCTTCCCGCCAGCTAGAATGTGAATCGCTGACGGGATGGCACTCAGATCACTTAATATTCCAAAGTTGCCTCTTGAAAAAACTTCAGTCACTTTGGAAAGCAGAAGCCTTCCCACCAGCTAGAATGTAAATTTCCGACAGGAAGGTGTGGTGTTTATACAAATGGCCTGCAAGTGGCACTGTGCATACACAGGACTTTCTGTACAGCTTGAAAGTGAAAGTAAGACTTACTGCTGTAATGTAATCGCTGCATGAACCTGCTAATAAAGCACTGTTGTACCCTCCTCATCCTCGGCTACCAAATACAACAGAAGGTATTTCTGGGAGATTACCCACCTGAAGAAGAGGAGATTTGTCACTGGGTGTCACCACCCTTACTGCTGGAGTGATATAAATCTCCTCCCCTTCCCCCCCAACCAAGCAGCCTATCAAAATAACAATAGTCAGGTAATAAAACAACAAAATTATTTGAGTGTCAGTGGTTCCTATTTTACAAACCATTTTGTCCCCTTGCAGCACAGACTGGCACAGATGTATTTCTGGGGACAGCAAGGTGTGTCCAAAAATATCAAAGCAGCCTTGGAGTGGTACAAGAGAGGCGCACTAGAGAATGAAGACCCTATAATAATGTATGACTATGCTGTAATACTTTTTAAGGTAATAATCTTTTTTTTTTTTTAGTTCTTTTTTGGACTTTTGCCATTTTATTTAAATGTATTTGTTTAATTATTGGCTCTTGATGTTATCTTCCAATATATCTTACAAAAGAATATGTAAAATAATGCCGGATACACTAGATTGATTTAGGGGTTCAGAGGTGATCTGGTGACTGCAAGTCATTATCTACCACTTTTTCTTTACAGAAGTGCCATTAGACTAGAGTAGTGATCTACAACCAGTAGCTCATGAGCCACATGTTGCTCCCCAACCCCTTGGATGTTGCTCCCAGTGGCCTCAGAGCAGGTGCTTATTTTTTAATTCCAAGCTTGGAGGCAAGTTTTAGTTGTATAAAAACCAGGTTTCCTACCAAACAGAGGCTCCTGTATTCTGCCATTCCACATAGGGGCCCCCAATAGTCAATCACAATCCTTATTTGGCACCATCCAACATTTTTCATGCTTGTGTTGCTCCCCAACTTTTTTTACATCTGAATGTTGCTCACGGTTGTAAAAAGGTTGGGGATCCCTGGACTAGAGGAAGAAATGATCATGTAGGCTGCAAGCTTACCTAAGGTTATCTGATATTAGGATTACACATTTTACCCATTACTTTTTTATCTTAGGGTGAAGTTATCCGGAAGGACATGAAGCTGGCCTTCAGACTAATGAAGAAAGCGGCAGACAAGGTAAACAAGAGAAGGATTGGTTTGATGCAGTATAAAGGTTTATGAATATATATTACATATTGCAAATGGAGATGGCACGAATACTATTAGGAGAAGGGGCACGGTTTAGTGAGTTTCACACTGAGAGTACCGCAGCACTTCAAACTATATATATATATATATATATATACATATATATATAAACCAACTTTATTATTACTTACAGCATGGTCACAGTCTCACAGCAACATTTCATACATATTATATGTATAGGAAACCCGTTATTCAGAAAGCTTTGAATTAGAATAGACTCCATTCTCTACAAATAATCCAATTTTTAAAAATGATTTCCTTTTCCTCTGTAATAATAAAACAGTAGCTTGTACTTGATCCCAACTAAGATATAATTAATCCTTATTGGAGGCAAAAGCAAACTATAGGGTTTATTTAATGTTTATGTGATTTTGTAGTAGACATAAGTTATGAAGATCCAAATCACAGAAAAACCCCAGGTCCAGAGAATTCTGGATAACAGGTCCCATAACTATTGTCCTTTAACAATTTGGATGTTATACTGTCATCTTGACCATACCTTAAATAACTTCTGTCATGGGAAAACATGTTTTTTTCAAAATGCATCAGTTAATAGTGCTGCTCCAGTAGACTTCTGCACTGAAATCCATTTCTCAAAAGAGCAAACAGATTTTTTTTATTCAGTTTTGAAATCTGACATGGGGCTAGACATTTTGTCAATTTCCCAGCTGCCTCTGGTCATGTGACTTGTGCCAGCACTTTAGGAGGGAACTGCTTTCTGCAGTGTCGGACTGGGACACCAGTGGGCCAACCAAAAACCTTAGACTAAGGGCCCACCCAAAAACCCTAGATATGGGGCCCAACCACAAACCATAGATCAGGGGCCAACTCTCAGTACTATTATCCTTCTTCTCCTCACTCAACCTCTATTCTCTGAGTCTCTTTTCTTTACATGCTATAATCTATTGTT
>CM044432.1:19078946-19091277 GCA_024363595.1 Xenopus borealis | reverse complement strand
CTGCACAATTTAGTATCATCTGCAAAAATAGAAACCGTTACAGTATTCCAAAAGTAAGGAAAGGGAACCAGGTAAGTCTAGAGAAACTCACAGCCTGGCAAACCCACAGCAATGTGGGCCTGAGCTTACAACTCTAAGCAGCAGTGGCTACACCAGTCTGTATACCCAGTTTACTTAACTAGCTCCAATAATTGTAACCTAATACAGCAGTTCCCAGGCACATTACACACCACTTGTATATACACTGCTGCTGTCCAGTTTACAATGTTCTCCCAGCCAGGGAAAGCTAGAAGTATTAACCATAGATATCACCACACTCCATTGGAGGAGTTTTATAAATTGTGTGCCGTTTCCTGATCTTTTATGGTGGCAGGCTACAAACCTATGCAGGGCTTCTGCCATGTAAAGATCAGCAAAAGGATAAGGAAGATCCTTCTGAAGAAAACCTGCCAAGCTGGGATTGTTTCCACTGAAAACGATATGGTAAAGTGGTGATATGACCTCTAAGTGTAAATTTATAAGGTCAGTATATAATTATCTCTGGTGCCTTTTTACCGTAATATCTTCCTAATAACACCGGGTCATCCTTTAAGATGAAGGTAAGATCTAAAGGTTTAAAAGGGATATTTACAGCAAAAATGTTGATTGTAGAAACTTTCCAATTACCATTTTATAAGGAAGCAACAAGGGCTCTTCCACCTTCTGTGGTGAACGGGAGAAGGCATTATCGCTCCCAAATACTAGGAATATCTACTTGCCATTCTGTGTAACGTCAACAAACCAAACCACATATTCAAATAAAATGGCTTTATTTTTCCATATATACACAGCAAGTTCAATATCTACAGCATGTACACAGTACACAGTGAAATTTGTGAAGAGGTCATTGAATTTACGTTTGACAGATTGCTCTTCTCTGCAATCAATGCTCTTTTGGTTTAAGACTTCAAATCATCTACAAGTACAGGTGCCATTTTTATGCTTCTTTCCTCCCAAGTTGTTGGATGGAATTTTAACTTAGAATATTTTACTACAGTAAAATCATTAGAACATGGAAATCTCATATAATAGTTATAATAGTTGTGGAAATGCAGGCATTTGGGTGGAAGTAGCAGTATTTTTAGTATGGGTGCACCAACATCTAGGGGCAGATTTACTAAGGGTCTTAAAAAACCCTTGAATTCGACCATGGGAATTTTTAGGAATAGTGTGGGAATAAAAATCCTTCGAATATCGAATGCGAAGGATTTTACTGCTATTCGATTGGTCGAACGATCGAATACGAAATATTCGATCGAGAATCGAACGATTTTAACCATTAGATCGAATTTTTTTTAATTTGATCAAAAATAAAGAAACGTAATTCGGTAGCTTTAATCTGGCGAATTAGGCAGTCGAATAACAATTTAAGGGGGAAGTAATTCGACTGTTGAATACTCGAATAGATTTTTATTTGAATTGTTCGATTAGATCGAATTTTCAAAATTCACTGGTCGAAATGGTCTTCAAAAACATTCGAATTAGAATCTTTTTCTGAAAATTCGATCGAACTTCAAATCCTTCATGTGAATTTGATAAATCTGCCCCCTAGTGTGTGTATTCAAATGTGAACACAACAGTAAACAAGGTATAATTTCTGAACAAAGATAATTTGCCTTCAGTTGCCCACGGTTATAAAACCATATGACATCAAGGGTCATTGCTGTACTAAATGATTAGAGCAAATGTAATGGGTAAATTCTAGTATGCCATAAGCTGCATATCTATGAATGAATGCTAAGTATATGGCCAGACCCTGAATTTGGTGCATCCTTAATCACTCAAAGTATTATTACTGTGCTATTGTTGTTGTGTTTGGTAGCCGAGGATAAGGAGCGTATAACAATGCTTTATTAGCAGGTTCATGCAGCCATTACATAACAGCAGTCAGTCTTACTTTCACTTTCAAGTTGTTAGAAAGTCCTATGTATGCACAGTGCCACCTGCAGGCCATTTGTATAAACACCACAATTGTGAACTGACATCTCACTACAGAAATCAGCTTGAGGTTTGGTTGAGAACCCTTTAGTAGTAGAAAAAGCTCTAGCATAAGTGTTACTAGCAGAGAAGCAACTATAGGCAATATATATATATATCTTATATGATCTTGCTTGTCTTGTTTAGCCTGCTTTCATCTTGGCCTTATGTGTATACATATGGACTTGGAATGACCCAACAACATTCCAGGAGACTTTTCATAGAGCCTGACTATTCCTGCACAAAGGGATAGGGAAAAAACTGTGGAAAAATGAAGAGGAGAGACAAATGGAAATGTTTGTGCAAAAGTAAGAAAGGCAGAAGATGAAACATAAACTAGAGGATTTTACGACAAAAGTAAAACAGGTAAGTTAGGTGGAGAGAGAAGAAGACTGAATTGGGTTTGTGGGGCCATGGACTTTCTTGGAAGACATTCCAGTCCATCACTGATGACCTTGATGACATTGTTTTCCATTCTACTGCACATAATTGCTTTCTCTGTGCACACTAATTTATGAGACATGTCAGTACTACAATATAAATGTATTAGAAGATGTTAATTTTAGTAGAAGTAGAATAAACAAAGTCAGGTATGTAGAATATAAGTGGTTCCACAAAGTTCTAGAACCCCCATCCACCTCCTCTTAGAATGAGGTGAGATCATGACTGTTCCGCTGCTTGACATTTTCAGGTTTCTTGATTTCATCAGAAAGATCGATCACATTGTCATGACCTTCCAGCACTTGGGGTTCACTTTCAATGTAACACTCCTCGTCTTCATTGCCATGGCAACGCTTACAGCACTTGCACACTTTGCACTTTTTGCAGCAGCAGCAACAGTAATGTCTGCACCACAGGGAGGCCCCTACCATACAGGCATCCCAGGGCTTGAGAGAATGCATCCACTTTGGAAGAAAGTCCCAGTCCTTCAGGAAATCTGGCAGAATTTTGGGCCATTTGGACTGCAAAACATTGACAGAAATCACAGTGACGATCATTGTCACAAATGGAACGGCCACTCCAACCAGGGCCTGCCAGCCGGCAACTGACAAGCCAAAGACCAAGAGGGGCAACAAAAAGAAGCACAGGATCAGGTAGACCACCGCAAACCACCTGTATTTGGCCGTCTTGTTACCGAGCCCTTTAGCTAGTCGAATGGGTATACGCATAAAAGGGATGGGATACCAGATAAGGATGCCAGAAATATTAAAGAAGAAGTGGCATAATGCAATCTGCAAAACAGAAAGAATGTAAATGTTAACTTTATTCATAACATTTGTTTATACAACACACTTACACATGCGCTCCTACAATAATATACCCAACACTAAATGAACCAACTTCTGTCAGAGTTTAATATCTGCCTCCCGCAACATACCAACAAGTATGGGATCCATTATCCAGAAACCCATTATCCAGAAAGCGCTGAATTACAGGAAGGTTGTCTCCCATAGGCTCCATTATAATTAAATAACCCAAATTTTTAAAAACAATTCCATTTTTTTTTGTAATAATAAAACAGTAGCTTGTACTTGATCCCAACTAAAATATAATTCATCTTTACTGAAGGCCAAACCAGCCTATTGAGTTTAATTATTGTTTACATTATTTTCTAGTAGACTTAAGGTATGAAGATCCAAATTATGGAAAGATCCATTATCCGGAAAACCCCAGGTCCCGAGCATTCTGGATAACAGGTTCTATGCTTGTATACCCGACTGTATGTAGTACCTTGTATTTGTTCTCAATATTTATACATACATTTCCCAAACTGACATGACTTTTGCTTTACAGTCTTTACAGTCTATTTTCTCCTGCTGCTGACAACAACAAATAATACTGCTTTTATACAGATATGGGATCCGTTATCTGGAAACCCATTATCCAGAAAGCATTGAATTAAAGAATCCCATAGACTACATTTTATCCAAATAATCCAAATTAAAAAAAAAAAATTATTTCCATCTTCTCTGTAATAATAAAAGAATGCCTTGTATTTGATACAAACTAAGACATAACGAATCCTTATTGGAAGCAGAACCAGTCTGTTGAGTTTATTTAGTGTTCACTTGATTTTCTAGTAGACTTAAGATATGAAGATCCACATTACAGAAAGATCTGTTATCCGGAAAACCCCATGTCCTGAGCATTCTGGATAACAGGTCCCATACTTGTACTTATGTCTCTAATTGGAGAAACAATTTAAAATACAAACCTGCACAGAGTTTTGCAATGTTTCGCCAGGGCTTGCTAAAGCTGCAAGTAGCGCAGTTGTTGTGGTTCCAATATTAGATCCAAGTGTTAGTGGATAGGCGCGCTCAATGCTAATGACTCCGATGCCTAATTATGCAACAGGAGAAATGTCAAAACACACTGATAGCAAGCATTGACAAACGGGTGATTGTTTTTAATTGTCTTGCCTAGGGAGATACATGACCTACTGATATAACATAGCGGCTGTGGACAACAAAATCAATCATGGAGAGGATGTACCAGCTAATATGATACGTTTATAAGCAAGAAAATACATCTCACCAATAAGGGGAGTCATTGCCGATGTAAAGACTGAACTACTCTGCACAATAAATGTTATTCCAGCTCCAACCAACATTGCCAGGTAGCCCGTTAGCCATGAGAAAGGGAATGGGAAATCTACGAGAGAAAGAGAAAAATGTCAGGATAATGTTGTACAATTGAGAAGCAAGAGAATAAACCTTCCTGGATCTACAGTAGATCGTTCCTAATCTACAGCTTTCTGGAGGGAATTCCAATCATCTCACATGACCTTATTTGTAAAAATGTGTTTGGATGCATTTCCTTGAGCTAAACTGTACATACCATGTGGCAGAAATGATACAAATATAAATATTCTATTTTGCAAAAAAAGATATTAAAATGATTCATTATACATAGTATGTCTATTCTGTAAATAATGTCTCGACTCTGGAAAACTCCTACAGTTTAAGGGTAGGGACAGACAGGGAGATTCGGGGAGATTCTGTCGCCTGGCGTTTTTAGCAGGCGACCATCTCCCCGAATTTCCTTCTCCCTGTCTGCCGCTAGTATAAGTTATAAAGCGCCAGCGCCTGTGCACAAGGTCCGCAGCGATTTCCGGAATCGCCCGAATATACTTTGTGAGGAAACTTCGGGTGATTCCGGAAATCGCCGCGCAGCGTGTGCACAGGCACTGGCGCTTTATCACTTATACTAGCGGCAGACAGGGAGAAGGAAATTCGGGGTGATTGTCGCCTGCTAAAAACGCCAGGCGACAGAATCTCCCCGAATCTCCCTGTCTGTCCCTACCCTTATTTTTCTCTTCTATTTCCTGAATAATTATTGTTATATACAGGTGTGGGAAGCCATCAAGTAAACCAGTGGGGCAGTATTAATATTTACCAGTGTTGATGACCTTCTTGATAAGAACTGACACTTGTCCTTTCAGCAGGGAGTTCAGGAGTTTCACAATCAATATCAGGCAGACACACAAAACAAAGAGTGACAGCGCCAGGAGGATGAGGCCAACAGCGAGATCTGGCAGATTGGTGCTAGCAAACAGGTGGGAACCTAGGAAATAAAATAATATGATCAGTGATTCTATTCATCCTAGCTTGGTCTCTGCTAAAGCAATACAAGTCTGAAAATGAGTTTAGAACTTCACTATCTGTAACACTTCTTAAGCTGGCCATAGACGTAAAGATTTCTGAAAGATCCAATAGTTATCGTGAGACCACGATTGTCTCAAAACGATCGTTTAAATGCCTGATGTGTCCATCAACTAAAAAGACCATTTCAGGAGATATTACCAGCAAAACTGAAGGATCGCAACCTGCTTGACCCTGCAAACATAGGTAGATTGCATGGGGACCGATAAAGATTTTCTAACCTGGCCGATCAATCTTCAGACCAATGTCGGACGAAAAATCGTAAGACGAACGATCGTTTGTATCCCACTAACCGCACGATAATTTGACAGATTGGTCGGACTTCCCTAAGATCGGTTGTTCGGCAGGGAAATATCATTGCGTCTATGGGGAGCTTAAGACTAAGGCCAGATGGGAGGATTCAGGGAGCTTTGTCGCCTGGCGACTAATCTCCCCGAACTGCTTCCCCCTACCTTCTACCTAATTAATGAATAATTGCCTGCATTTTCTTATGCAATTTCAAGTGAATTCGGGAAAGCGCAGCACCGTGTGTGAAGGCTGGAAGGCAGGGGGAAGCGGTTCGGGGAGATTATTCGCCAGGCGATTAGTCGACAGGTGACGAATCTCCCCGAATCTTCCCGTCTGGCCTTACCCTTACTATGAAGGAAAAAGATGATGTCCTTATCTCTGTACTCACATTTAACTTTTATGGTCTCAAAGCCTTCAGTCCATGTCACATTGTTTTCGTCGGTCCAGCAGAGCAATGAAGAGGTACAGTTCTCAGCACCAGGCAAACTTATATTAACTAAAGTCTGAAACGGAAAGAAAAACATTTTTATTTGTTTTACTGATACACTGTTGTAATGATATGGTATCAGTATGACTTGGCTGCTTTGCTAATAATTGAGGTTATGATTTATGAGGAGGTAACAAAGACTGTTGCACCAGGAGTTTAGATAATCAAGGTTAGGGCAGAGACACGTGGAGATACAGTCGCTCTGGGTAACGAATCAGTTTTCAGGGCTGGGACAGACAGGGAGATTCGGGGAGATTCAGTCGCCTGGCGATTAATCGCAGGCGACAATCTCCCTGAACTGCCTTCTCCCTGTCTGCCACCTGTTAAATTGAAAAAGTGCTAATCCACACGCAGTGCGGCGATTTCCGGAATCGCCCGAAGTTTCCTCACAAAGTAACTTTGGGCGATTCCGGAAATCGCCACGCTGCGTGTGGATTAGCGCTGGCGCTTTTTCATTTTAACAGGTGGCAGACAGGGAGAAGGGAGTTCGGGGAGATTGTCGCCTGCGATTAATCGCCAGGCGACAGAATCTCCCCGAATCTCCCTGTCTGTCCCAGACCTTAGTGACTAAGGCAGTTCTGGGACATTAGTCGCCTGAAGAAGAGGTGATTTGTCGCTGGGCGAGTAATCTCCCCGAATCTCCACGTCTCTGCCCTTACCAGCATTTGGCCTACCTTATAACTACATTCTCTCTTTATCAGACTCTTGTTCTGAGCCAGGGGGTCTCCATTAGCAATATCTTGTATGACATTCTTGTCAAGCTACAATAAAAAGAAAGAAAAAAAGCCGGTTAGAATTGTTTGTTACTTACTATCTGTAAGCTGAGGGACATACTACATCAAGGAGCAGATTTATTAATGGTCTCATTGAAAATTCAAATTTTTTGATTTTTTTATGGTCAAAACTGTCAAATTTGACTTGGGAATTATCCAATATCTGATTCGAGTTTTTAAAAAAAAAATTAAATTCGATTTTCGAGATTTATTATACTCTAACGATTCAGATTTGACTATTTGCCACCTAAAACCTGCCAAATTACTGTGTAAGTCAATGGGAGAGGTCCAGGGGACAATTTGGAGATGTTTGCAGCCTGACATTTTGAGTTTTTTTTCGGGGGAAAAAAAACATGAATCGAGTTTGATCGAACTCTATTCAAATTCGATTAGAATTTTCAGGTTGTTTGAATTCATCCGAGTTTAACAAATTCGGGTTTATTAACAAATGTAACCAAGTCAAATTTCGAATTCATTTGAATTTAAGGCTGGGACAGACAGGGAGATTCGGGGAGATTCTGTCGCCTGGCGTTTAATAGCAGGCGACAATCTCCCCGAACTTCCTTCTCCCTGTCCGTCGCTAGTTTAAATGGAAAAGCGCCAGCGCTGTGCACACGCGGCGCGGCGATTTCCGGAATCGCCCGAAGTTACTTTGTGAGGAAACTTCGGGCGATTCCGGAGATCGCCGCGCCGCGTGTTCACAGCGCTGGCACTTTGTCATTTCAACTATCGACGGACAGGGAGAAGGAAGTTCGGGGAGATTGTCGCCTGCTATTAAACGCCAGGTGACAGAATCTCCCCGAATCTCCCTGTCTGTCCCTAGCCTTAGGGAAATCGTCCCCCGAGTGTTTGTATGTTATATATTGCAGATGTATGCTGAAAGCTTAGTCGGAACCTACCTGAATGATCCCTTTAGTGAGAGGCTCTGTGATAACTTTCAACATGTCTGGAGCATCCTCCCCTGATTTAATATTGAACGATTTGACAATGACATTGGTTAGGTGAAATATATAGCCCGATGCCACTTCAATGGGCAGCAGAACCAGCACGGAGAGCCAGTTAAAGAAATCGTGCACTGTGGCTCCCGCAAAGGCTCTGCAATGTGGAATGGAAAATATATTAATAGGGGCATATGCTTTCTGGGGCAACATTTTCCTACTCCTCCTCCTAATTGGAGGATACTACCATTCCAGTATAATAAAAGTCTGCCCAGAACTACAAAGGAAGTTGCAGTCCATTCTATAATGAATCTGGGAATTAATATATATTGTATACTCTGTATACAGAGCTTCCAAAACAACCACAACCCTGATTGGCTTTACGTAGGAATTAATGGCATTTTACGGCACTGTTTTTCTTTTCACGCAATTTACGGCAGACCACTTATTTCTATTAACCACAGGGCAGTTTTTATTGAAGTAAACTTAAAGGGATACGGTCATGGGAATTTTTTTATTTTCAAAATGCATCAGTTAATAGTGCTGCTCCAGCAGAAAGCTGCACGAAATCTGTTTCACAAATGAGCAAACAGATTTTTTTATATTTCATTTTGAAATCTGACATGGGGCTAGACATATTGTCAGTTTCCCAGCTGCCCCCAGTCGTTTGACTTGTGGCCTGATAAATTTCAGTCACTCTTTACTGCTGTACTGCAAGCTGGAGTGATATCACATCCCTCCCTTCCCCCCTCCAGCTGCTTAAAGGAGAAGGAAAGGTTAAAACTAAGTAAGCCTTATCAGAAAGGTCCACCTATATAAACCCTCAAAGTAGTGCTGCTCTGTCAAAATAAACACAACATTTCTTTCTTTGTATTGTGCCCCGGGTGTGAGCATGCTCAGTTTGCTCCTCTTCCCACCCCCTTCTCTGCTGTAATCTGAGCCCAGCACTATAAATGAGCAGGGAGAGACTCAGACAGGAAGAAATATCACCCCAAGCTAATACTGCAGCTGCTATCCTAAACAAATAGAAAGTTTTTTTACTCCGTTATGTTAAAGGGGTTGTTCACCTTTGAGATAACTTTTAGTATGATGTAGAGAGCGACATTCTGAGATAATTTGCAATTTGTTTTCATTTTTTATTAATTACGGTTTTTGAGTTATTTTGCTTTTTATCCAGCAGCTCTTCAATTTGCATTTTAAGAAGTTTTGTAACTAGGGCCCAAATTACCCTAGCAACCATGCATTGATTTGAATAAGAGACTGGAATGTGAATAGGAGAGAGTCTTAATAGAAGGATCAGCAATAAAAAGTAGCAATAACAATACATTTGAAGCCTTACAGAGCATTTGTTTTTTTAGAAGGGGATGGCGACGCCCATTTGAAAGTTGCAAAGAATCAGACGAAAAGACAAATAACTATAAAACTATAACAAATACATAATAAAAACCAATTGAAAAGTTGCTTAGAATTGGCCATTCTATCACATAATAAAAGTTACCGTAAAGGTGAACCACCCCTTTAAGGGTAAGGCCAGACGGGAAGATTCGGGGAGATTTGTCGGCTGGCGACTAATCGGCTCTTATTTGGGGCGACAAATCTCCCCGAACCGCTTCCCCCTGCCTTCTAGCTGATTAATGAATAGTCGCCTGCACCTATGAACATGCGGCGCTGGCATTTCCGAAGTCGCTTGAAGCTGCCTCCTTAGGCAATTTCAAGCGATTTCGGGAAAGCGCAGCGCCATGTGTGAATAGGCGCAGGCGATTATTTATTAATTAGCTAGAAGGCAGGGGGAAGCTGTTCGGGGAGATTAATCACCAGGCGACGAAGTTCCCCGAATCTTCCCGTCTGGCCTTACCTTTACCCTGCATTCTGTTGCAGCTAATCAATTGGCAATAAAATGCCTCCATAGCTTTCCTTCTCCTTTAACAAAAGAACAATGGCAATGCAACCAGATAGCAATTCCCTAACACAAGATAACAGTTGCCTGGTAGATCTAAGAACAGCACTCAATAGTAAAACCCCACGACCCACTGAGACAAATTCAGTTACATTGAGTAGGAGAAACAACAGCCTGCCAGAAAGCAGCTCCATAATAAAGTGCTGGCTCTTTCTGAAATCACATGACCAGGTAAAATGACCTGAGATGCACCTACACACCAATATTACAACTAAATAAATACATAAATGCTGGTTCAGGAATGACATTTTATATTGTAGAGTGAATTATTTGCAGTGTAAACAGAGTCATTAAGAAATAAAAAAATACATCATAAAAATCTTTAGGTACCTTCTAAATTCATTACGATCTCCGGACTGCATCAAAGCCACAATTGTATTGGTGACAGATGTGCCGATGTTTGCTCCCATGATGATCGGTATTGCTGATCTGACTGTTAAAACTAAAGAGAAAAAGAAAGGAACAACAATAGTTTAGGCCATTTGCCCAATGCAATAAAGAATGAATTATAGCAGAAGTGCTTTATCATATATTTTCTACTTAAAGGAACAGTAGCATGAAAGTGTTTTAAAAGAATGAAAATAAAATGTACTGTTGCCCTGCAGCACATATAAGTTCTTTGGAATCCCATTATATACTACACAGATTTTCTGTTATCTGCTGTGTATCCTGTGCCTTTTCTGTTTTCAGCTTTGAATGGCTGCCTCTAAGGCTACACAGCAGCTTGTTTATATAAACTATACTAGCGTTTATGAAGCAAATACACTAGCTGAACCAGTGCAGGGCAACAGTACATAATATTTTTATTACTTTAAAACACTTTCATTTTTTGGTGTTACTGTTCCGTTAGTGGTTTAGGCAATTTAGCCCCCCCATTCTCATAACACTTACTATTTGATGATACCATGCTGACCACAATAGACGTGGATGTACTGGAGCTTTGTACGAGGACAGTCACCAGCACTCCAATGACAATCCCAGCAACAGGATTGGACAACACAGAATGGTTCTTGAATATATCTCCCGCAGCTTTACCTGTACAAATAAAGGGAGAGGTAAGATGCAATGAGTGGACAAACAGAGCACAGTACAGGTATGGGATCTGGTATCCAGAATGCTTGGATCCTGGGGCTTTCCAGGTAACGGGAATCTTTATACTGTACCTTTAAGGACCAGTAAAATCTAAAAAATTAATTGTTTTAAAAGTAATAAAAATATAATGCAGTGTAGCCCTGCACTGGTAAAACTGCAATGTTTGCTTCAGAAGCACTACTATTGTTTATATAAATAAGCTGTTTGTAGCCATGGGGGCAACTAGTCAAAGGAGAAAAGGCTACACAGCAGATAAGCTCTGTAGAACATAATGTTATCTGTTATCCATTACCTATCCTGTGCCATATAGCTGTTTTTCAATTTCCACCATTGCTACTTAGCGGCTTATTTATATGAACTATAGTAGTGTTTTTGAAAAAAAAACAACACAACAGCGCAGGGCAACACTAAATGATATTTTCTTTACTTTAAACACTTTCATTTTTTGGTGTTACTGTTTCTTTAAGTCTACTAGAAAATCATGTAAAAATTAAATAAACCCAAAAGGTTAGTTTTGTTTCCAATACGGATTCATTATATCTTAGTTGGGATCAAGTACAAGGTACTGTTTTATTATAACATAGGAAAAAGCAAATAAAATTTGGATTATTTGGATAAAATGGAGTGTATGGGAGACTACCTTTGTGTCATTTGGAGCTTTCTGGATAATGGTTATCTGGATAACAGGTCTCATACCTGTACCAACAACACGAGCCACACGCAGATCAACATACAAAGGCATCTTTGTGCCAAGGGGAAGTTTGCAAGTTAATTAAATATATTGTATATTGATGCTGTGTTCCCTCCCTCCTCACCTACGCGCAACCAGTTATGCAGCTGCCCACACACAACACAGCATTACAACTATCAGGATGAAACTGGGATCATTATACTTTTACCTAATACTAATCCTTTCATATGCAAAATACACCGAAACCCAACCCAGTTTACTTTCTTTCAGAAGTTTTAATTAGGCTTTATCTGCCAGCTCCTGCATGAGACTTTAGCCTGTGTCACACCCACATTTATCAAAGTCCAAATTTATCTCAATATTTTATAAAAACTACTCCGGCCAAATCCGCACGGGTTTCTTTCCGTTATTTATCAATGCACTTTCC
>CM044432.1:19036195-19047889 GCA_024363595.1 Xenopus borealis | reverse complement strand
TGAACCAAATTCAATTCAGTGAGAATAAGTTGTATCATGGTTTATCACGTGAAAACTCATGAACGATATTCAATTCAAGGATAAAAAGATTTTGTCAAATTCAGTTCCAATTTTTTCCCATAGAGTTTTCACATAATAAATGGTTAGATACGTTTTTTCTGAATTGAATTGCATCTCAAACTTAATCTCATCCATGAGTTTTCACATGATAACCCCTTTTCTCACTGAATTGAATGCCTACGTTTGGAAAGAATCAATACCAACAGACCTTCATTTAGAAAGGTTCAGTCAGTACAGAGCAATCAATACAAACCACTCAGCGAGTACTAAAAAGTAGGAGAATTGTCCTTGTTAAAGGCTTGTGCCAATATGTTGAAGCAGGACTGGACTGAGGATTAAAATAGGCCCTGGCATTTCAGGTACACAAGAGGCCCATCAGCCCACATAGAGGCCCAAACAGCCCCCACCAGCCCACTAAACGCTGACTTTCTATGGGACCTTATAGCAGCCCATCTGGCATTTGCCCTAACCCACAAATGGCCAGTCCGGGCCTGTGTTGAAGTAACTCTCAATTTGCCAAAACTGATTTCCGGTAGTATTTTTTCCTACTTGCTGGGTGATAGTTATCAGTTACTTTATACTGACTGTAAAAATAACTTTTCCTAGGGATACAAATTATGAAAATGAGGGTTCAGACATGGTTTGGTAGCATTTGTATCCTTGCTGACTGTGACTGTCCTCCACAGATTCTAACATCTACTGCACCACTGTCCAACATTGTACTTCTATATATATTGGAGTGAACAATCTTTCTTGAAAAGATCTTTTTCTAAGAAAAGATCATAATCGTTACGTCTATGGCCAGCTTAAGGCTGTGGTTCACTCCTATTGCTATGCTTTGTAGGATATTTGAAGGAGATACAATACATCCCAATGATGCAAATTTGCACATGTGCACAAAGGAACAGAAAGGGAAGGGGGTGATGAACGGGTCTAGGGGTGTCTGCTATGTAAATCCAGCCCTGGAGGCATATGGAGAGATTTCAGGAGGTTACAACTCAGGTTGCCTCTTCTATTACATTCCCAGAGTTAGCACCTAAACCTCTTCTTTCAATCCCTAGGCCTTCAGAGGTAATCATGCAATTGGGCTCTGCAGAAAGGGGCAGGAGGTGGGCTAAAGGGTTGTGCTTATATTTTGGGAATAAGGGGCATTTTCATGATAGCTTTCCCAAGAGGCTGCAAACATGGCAAAACCTAATCAGTTTTGAGTTCTACTTAGGTGCTGCTTTTTCTACTCCCCAATTACTTTCCTCCAAATCACTTTTATGAGTCGTCTTAGAGTGGGAAAAGAGTTACATAGAAAGTTCCACCTTAGATTCTGGGGCAGCAGATAGTAGTTTTACTCAGAGACATGGCATACCCACACTATCCCCTGATTCCATCAGTCAATGTATTGGGTATTGATGATACAATATCTGGTACACTGGAAAGGGTTTGAAGAGAGATCTTGGGTTCCAGCCTCTGTTGTCCATGCAGACCATCTCAAAAAACAAAATTCATGTTAAATTCACTGGCAGGTCTATAGGGTCTGGTGGCCCCCTTGGGGAGGGGGGGTAATGTAACAACCTACCTGCAGTTTAACAGGGGACCTGGTGTTCTTGTGCTGTCTGCATTGCCACTGCTTTATGTGAGGTGACAACTAAGGCCCTGGTTCAGTCTTACGGCTATGCTTTGGAACTACAATCCACAGGTGATCTGTATAAGCCATTAGTCTGGCTATAAAACCGCCTACTCTGCTCTGACTCATTGCCCAGTGTAGGTCTATTTCATGATAGCTCCAAGGTGTGATTCTTGTCTGATTATCTGTCCCTGACCTTTGCCTCTTTTGACCTTGCTGTATCGCTGCCTAAACAGACCCTTGCCTGTTTCACCACTCTTCTGGATCATGACTTTGTACTATGTTTCCAATTGGTTTTGACCCCTTTCTGTTTATCCCAACTATGCTTCTGGCTCCTGATTCTGTGCCACATGGTCTGACTAGTATTATTCCGGTCTGTTTATCCTGACTACACTCCTGGCTCCTGATTCTGTACTGCTCTGTCTGGTTGGTACTTTCACATTCTGTTCCATGACTTCAGTCTCTGGTCTCTGTTCCTTATGTATACATTACTCTTCTCTTGTTTGCCCAGAACGTTCACACTCTGAACCAAAATCCTATTTGAATACTGATGTTCTTAATGGGTTTGGTTTTGGTGAGTGTAGCATATAATATAACATGTTGTTTTTGCCTTCATAATTGCTGCTTTACAAAACTTATTGTAATATTTATAGATGATATAAATGATGTGTTCCTTTCTGAGTTAAACCACATCCCAAATTAAGAACAGTAATGATTTACTATCACCCCTTTTGTTCAGTGTATCATCCCCACCTATGTACTGAAGTAATATTAAACAGGCAAAGGTTGCCTTTTAAGTTTGTCTTTGTTTACTCAGTATATACATATATATATATATATATTTACACATTAAATAGGAAAATATTATGGTCACTATTACTGAAGTGTCTTATTACTTGTACATTTTTTTACACATTAAATAGGACAGTATTAGGGCTCTTACACATGGGCGTTTTTATCGCAGGAGTAGAAACACCCAATTCTTTTCAATGTGGCTGTACTCAACACAGACGCATGAAGGTGCCGAATGCAGGTTGAGATGCAGCATTCTGCATTTTTTTTTTGCATTCAGTGCTTACTCTGTGTAAGTACAGCCACACTGAAAAGAATTGAGTGCGTCCTGCTCACCCCTTCGGCTGAACGGAACGCAGGGAAGCGCATGTAAAAACGCCCATGTGTAAGAGCCCTTATGGTTACTATTGATCAAATGTCTTATTACTTGCACATGTGAGTTTGGGGTTGTTGGAGATCAATACATCAAATGAATCACAAATTTCATTTGCCCCCTTAAAATCTGCAACATGCAGCCCTCTATATAAACTGCCCACTAATGTGATGTAAAGGGCACCCAATACAGAAAGTTTGTATACTTCACCATAGGTACAAGCTAACAGAGCCCTAAATCTTTCATGAGCTATTGTATATTTGTCTTAGACCAGACATTTTCTATTGTGTCAGTTGGGAGAAAATTATTTTGTGGGAACTTTGCTGTAATGCTGACTTGGTTGTAAACTAGTGGCACATGGTACTTTGGCAGGTCAGTCTGATCCTGGGTATTGTATCCATGGTCCTTGCTCAAAATGGGATTTTAAGCTCTTGAGGGGGGTTATCATGTTGTTGGACCCATAAGTAGGCCACCAAGATTCTGGTTAGGAGTTGCTGTCAGGAAATGTTGACCAGTATATGGACTTTAGCTTTACCAAGGTCCCTATGCCGTGAGATTTTGTATTTTTGTACTAATGCAATGCAAGTACCCCAAACACTCATCACTTTAATTTCACAAAGATTAAAGATGGCATTTTAAACTCTTATAAATGGGAATTGCATTTTTAGACATTTGAAAATACGTTTTTAAAATTCCTGGTGTGCAAACAGCTTATAAATCAAAGATAATATAATAGCATACTTAATATTATTCTGTTATGTCATCATCAGACTGGTCAAGGGTTTTAAAGTGCCATTCTGAGTTCTCTTATAATCAAACCAAACTCCACTTGTACTAAAACAAATTGAGGTATGTTAAAAAAAATCTTGTTTTTTAAGTTTTGTGCTCACGGCTTACTTTCTGAAGGCCTTGGATCATCTAAGCTTTCCATATTCACTAGAATGTTGAAGTTGTTATCTTCACTTGTGTGCAATTCAATTGATTATTTTTATACCAATCACTTTTACTGACATGCAACCTTGACCTTCTCAACTTGCATGTACTAGATTATTGTGCCTTTATAGGGAATTGTTTCAACTATGAGCTGTGGTACATTAAAATATAATTTGCTTAAAGTGATACTGAGAGGCCTGGATTTGTGGAGAGGCTGCCTAGGCCCTGGCCTAGGGCGGCAAGATGTTAGGGTCGGCATCCCCAGGGCCTTTTTTATGTTTTTGTTGCTCCCAAACTCTTTCTACATTTGTATGTGGCTCAGGAATAAGAAAGGTTGGGGATCCCTCCTCTAGAGGCTGGAACAGTGATGGTTGGATTTATTTCTATTTACCAGAAGAGGCCAGGGCGATCAGGTCTTGATTCTCTCTTCCAACTCAGCCCACAGTTGGATTGATGTCAGAGCTCTATGCAGGCTAGTCAAGTTCTCTCTTTGCAGTCTAAGGAAACCCATTCTGTACAGACCTCACTTTGTGAATGGGGCATTATTGAGGGGCAATGGGAATGGTTTTCCCCATATTGTTGCCATAAAGTAAGTAAATAAGGAACAATCAGGAATGTTATTGTGCAGTGTATTATTAAAGCTTGCTTTCAGTGGAACAAGGAGCTCTAGCCCAACCATGAAATACACTCCCAGATAATTATTCTTTCTCCACAAAACTTTTAGTTAGTAATGTAGACACTGGATTTTGCACTGCTGCATTGCAGAGCTTTGGTCAAAGGTTTGATTATGCACAGGCCAAATTCAGCAAGAAGTTCTGCATGGGTTCATCTGGGGGTCCTGAGTTTGATTTCACCTCACCACCATCTATAAGGAGATTGTATTTTCTCCCTGTATTTGCATGGGTTTCTTCAGTGTTCTCCTGTTTCTTCCAACACTACAGAAACATACATATTGGCTCCTGATAAAATTGACAGTCATGTTTATGAAAGTTATATAGATTGTAAAATATACAGAAGCTGAGATTAATATGATTGGTGGCTAATCTTTGTAAAGAGCTGTAGAATATATTTGTTATAATAATATTTCAGTTAGCTTTAGTTTTCTTGATATTCACCAAACTCATACTCAACTGTTGGATGAGTCTGGGTTGGTGGATGCCAGGACAACTGGTGAATATAATATAAGGAAGTGTGATTTATTACACTAGAAAATGCTTATTCGCTGTTCCAGAGTTCAAGAGAAAGAGCGAGTTCAAGAGATTGCTAACTCCATGTTTATTATCTCCTGCATGGGTCCAAAGGCCTTCCAAAAAGGTATGTGATAAACTGGCTGGACTATCCCGTTGGGCAAGAGTAACATCAGTCTCAGCCTAATGCTGGCCATACACGGGCAGATAAAGCTTCCGATATTGGTCGTTTAGACCGATTTGACAGCTTCCCGACCAATATCCTGACACAATATCAATCGGGAAGGTTGGATTTTCTTCCGAACGACCCGTCTGAAGTCCATTGTGCTCATCGTAATATGATCATTCAGCCATAGGGTCGAACGTCCCGATTGCCCTGATTTAGCCCTGTCAGTTAGTGGCATATCGGGAAAAGATCCGCTCGTTTGGCGGATCTTTGCATCTGTGGCCAGCTTTAGGCAGCTTAAGTAAATTATAGCAGATTCTGTAAAATAAGTGATTTTCTAGTTCCCAACTACAAACTATTAAAAAAAACAAATTTTAGATGACATCCTTCTATAGTCATAATCTTACAGTGTATTATAAATAAGTCTTTGTATTACTATGCATGGCGCATTTGTATAATAATTCATTATGCTTGGAAAGCTCTGTCATATAATAAGTTAATAGTAGAAGCCAAGCCTACAATATCTGTTCCAACCCTTCCGTTCTATAAAAGAAAAAACAAACAAAAAAAAAAAAGCAAAACAGGAAATCAGAGGCCCAGATTCACTTTAATTACTAAAGCTAGCATTGTTACTAATTTAGGCAAAGAAAGAGCGAAACACACCCAAAGGAAAGAAAAACCTGCAATTAAATGTTGTTTCATATTGACTATTGCAGCATGTGCAGTGTTCATACTAGGTCATGAAAACAGAACTTCTCGGTTCTAGGGTGGTGTCAAACTGCCCTGGGGAGGTTCCCCGGGATTTGCAGAATGCTTGATCATCACTAATGATTTTCTAAATGCATTCGCATTGGCAGATAATCCACAGCTGCATAAAAAACTGTATCTCATGCTGTGGGTCTGTGTCAGGTGCAGATAGTAAGGTGGTTCTGAATCTATCCCTGCCTGTATGCAGGGCAAAATATCTTCTTTACATTTCTCACAGACAGCCTACATTTTTATACATTCAACTGCCTGTTGGTGCCCTTAATGCACATAAATGCAAATAGGCCTATATGCAAGGTAAATCACCTGCCTTCTACATGCCAGAAAAGGTAGCGTACCATCTGAATTAAGTTAAATAAAACCAATAAAGGATTACTTTGATTCCAAATTTCTAAAAATGTTCTTACTTTGCTATTATGGATGGCTAATAAATTCCAGATTTGAATTACAATATTTACCCCAATTTCATTATTTATGTAGGTATTTATTATGTATTATTATTTTAAAACTTTAATTGAACAGCATAGGGGGCATTTTGGCCACCAACGTGTCCCTGTGGAAACAATTTTGTTTCTATGTGGCGGCCCACTTTCACCATCAGGCCTGTATTAGGCAGGCAGATAGGGATGTTGTGTATGTCATTGTTTCCCTCCTGAACAAAATAGGGCTTAAAGGACCAGTAACATCAAAAAATGAAATTGTTTTAAAGTAAAAAAAATATAATGCAGTGTTGCCCTGAACTGGTAAAACTGCAGTGTTTGCTTCAGAAGCACTACTATTATTTATATAAATAAGCTGTTGTGTTGCCATGGGGGCAGCCATTCAAAGGAGAAAAAGCTCAAGTTACACAGCAGATAAGCTCTGTAGAACATAATGTTATCTGTTATCCATTACTCATCCTGTGCCATGTAGCCATTTTTCAATTTCTGCCATTCTTACTAAGCAGCTTGTTTATATGAACTATAGTAGCGTTTCTGAAGCAAACAGGGCAGTTTTAACAGCACAGGGCAACACTACATGATATTTTCTTTACTTTAAGACACTTTCATTTTTTGGTGTTACTGTTCCTTTAAAATTAGGGATGCACCGAATCCAGGATTGGGCCGTTTTCAGCAGGATTCGGATTCTTCCGCATCCTTCTGAATATGAATCCTAATTTGCATATGCAAATTAGGTGTTGGAAGGAAATCGGCACAAAACAAGGAAGTAAAAAATGTTTTCTCCTTCCCAACCCTAACCTACATTTGCAAATTAGTATTCGGTTCAGCCAAATCGTTTGCAAAATAGTGGATTAGATGCATCTCTACTCAAAATGCTACATGTGCCACAAGTCTGACAGATCTGCTGCTTTATGAGAGAAAGGAAACACGATTATGGGGTCTCTCAGATTTGTTGCTAATTCAAAAGAACTTTTCAGATACACTGCATTTCCATAAATCCCACCATTTCATACATTTAGGGGCTGATTTACTAAGGGTCGAATTTCGAAGTGGAAAATACTTCGATCATCAAATTTTTTGGGGGGGTAATTTTCTATCGAATACGGATGTTTTCGATCAAAAAACATTTGTATTCGAATCATTCGATTCGATTGAACAATTTTCACCAAAATCTTTCGATTTCTTAGAATTTCAGGACAAGTTCTGTGAAGTCCCCCATAGGCTACAATAGCAATTCGGGCCAGTACTTCGAAATTTGAATTTTAACACTTCGAAATTCGAAGTTTAACACTTTGAAATTCGAAGTTTAACACTTCGAAATTCGAAGTTTAACACTTCGAAATTCGAATTTTAACACTTCGAAATTTGAATTTTAACAATTCGAACCGAATTTTGGGCTATTCGATAGTTGAAGTAGCCCACTTCGAAATTCAATTTTTTTTATTTTTTTTATTTTCACTTCGACCCTTAGTAAATCAGCCAGTAAAACTTTGATTGAAGGGATTAAATGAGGTCTATCAAATAAGCTGATGATCACTGCTTAGAACCAAATAAACTCCAGTCCCACACACTCTCTCCAATGTTTTTGGTCCAAATTACTCACCCCCTGCTGCTTTATCATTAGTGATTACTTGATCATACACAATGGTGTTTACAGATATTGAATACTAATTGGCAGCAGTTCTGTAAAATAATTACACTGCTGTTTGCAGAACCTTGAGCGTCTCTGGTTTCAAAGGGATCTGAAAGTGTTGTGTATACAAGCATTTTGGAGCACCACAAAACTTGACCAGTTCTCTCGCTTTACTGAATAACAAACGGAAAGCTTGGTCTCATCGGACCACAGAAACTTTTCCTGGCTCATTCTTATTTTGAGTTATGGCTTATTTTTTACCCCCCTCTCACACAGGACAATGATATGTAGTGCTCTTGATATGGATGACCCATACCTAATATAAAGTATAGCGAAGGTAGCATTACAGTTGTTTAGCGCCAGGGGGTTGAATTCCCCTTTATGGCTTCTTTTCTTCAGTAAGGACTGGGCACCTTGGCAAACACAACTAAACTATGTTCCCTTTTTAAACATATCAGTTAAAAAAAATAGGAATCTTTTGTTTTATTTATGAAAAATCTATGTTTTCTTGAGCTAAACAAGGCAAACTGGATACTGGAAGCCACTTCATACGTGGTTCTTGCTAAGTAGATATTTAGATTACCAGTGCACAGATAATCCCCCTGCATAATGAACTCCTGCTATCAAAGAGTCACAATAAAGGTTGAAGGGAGTGGGTTGAACACGGCTACTCTAAATTTCTACCTTGCAAGGGAGCAAGATACTTAATAATTAATACATTATTAAGAGGTCTAAATATTAGTTTCCTCCAGCAGTTGAAACTGTTCTTCAACGTTGGTATGAGAACATGATGTGAGTGTACTTAAATTAAAGGGCAAGGAAAGTGTAAAATAGAATAAGGCTAGAAATGCTGTATTTTGTATACTAAACATAAACATGAACTTACTGCACCACAAGCCTAATCAAACAAATGATTTATGCTTTCAAAGTTGGCCACTGGGGGCTGTCATCTTGTAACTTTGTTATACATCTTTGCAAGACCAAGACTACATACACATGCTCAGTGTGAGCTGGGCTTCTTAGGGATCATCATATATGATAAAAAAAATAAAGCTGCTTGAGTTCTGCATGGCTGGGAAGTAAGGCAGGGGCTCCCCCTGCTGTTCATAAGTATGATTGTTTCCCTGCTGGAGGTTAGGGACCGTCTGACAATTCCTATCCTCAGCACTAAATGAAGGGAGAATTTCACTGCATACAGTCAGGTTTATTATAAAAATAGTACACATTTTTTAATTAAAGTATATTGGAGATAGATTTCTTTTTCAAGAAGGTAAAAATGGGATTTTATTTCTTTGCATTTCCTTGTCCTTTAAAGGTTTTAAATATCTCAATATAATGTTGCATAGCCTTATGCAACCTCATAAAACTGTCTGATATGTATGAAATGTACCCCAAAATCCATCCAATTAACCGGCCTTTGTGTTTTTGGAGTGTGGGAGATAACCGGAGCACCAGAGGAAACCAATGCAGAACCTACAAACTTGGAGATGGTATTGAAGCTTAAATCAGACTCAGGACCTCAGTGGAGTAAGGTAGAAGTGACTGAGCCACTGTTCCGCCCAAAAAAATCAAATGGCAGTTTTCCCTTTTTGTTGGATTGTAGTTGCCATATATGTATTATCATTAGATGTCTGACTCGTTCTGCTAAAATTAACCCAGAAGTGAAATCAAATCACCCATTTGGGGTGTGCAAGTAGGTGAACTGGTTTAGTTTGTTGTATAGCTAAATTAATAAGTTCATGTAATAGAAGCAATTAATCCAAACAGTAATGTGGCTATAATTAACTTTTATTTACTAAGAGAATTCATATTTATATAATCCCACTTAAAGTCACAAAATAGAACAATTGAGAAAGTATAATTACTGTATGTGGAAATTCTGGCAAAATCCTAATTTCCACATCCTTAAATGTAGCAATAATTGTCTCCCTTGCTCATCAGGTAAAACTCCCTTTCCCTTACATTACATTACAGATGGGAGTAGGCCAGAAGCCCAAACTGAGTCGCTGTCTGGCTACTTAAGTGAAATTTCAAGAACAACAGGGAAGGGGCACAGAAGACTGATATAAATAACTCTCACAATAAAGGCAGTGATCCAGGTGCACCAGCCCCAAACCATCAGAACGTATAAACCCGTCATCAATTCCTATAGGCCCAGCCCATGATTAAGTACCTATAGGGCATGAAAAGCATAGGTTCATTGGAGATGTCCACTTTTTATTTTTCTATACTTGGGACCCTGTGGATTTCCTAGAATGTTTGGAGGCCCCCTTTAATGAGCATTGTGCTGGCATTATAAAGGATTAACACTGGGAACATTTGGTTTTGGGCCCACAGAAGAACCTTAGACACTTTCACAGTGGGTCTATATAAAGGTGTTATACATATATTTGCCTTCAGCTACAATTCTAAGTCCACCATTTGGGCTCAGAAGCTGGACCAGCTTCTTTTGAGCAAAAGAAAGGAAGGAGCTGTGAGACTGGAACTGCAGGGGGGGACAGTTACGATTACGAATAACAATTTGGATTATAGGAAAGGATCCATATCATGTCATAGGATTCATATCCTCATATCTCATGTATTAGTTATGAGGAGATCACATGTTTCCTAATGGTATCAAACAAGGCCAGCCTATACCCACCAGTTGGGAGGGGTGGTTTCTGGGGGATTAGAACATGAAGTACCCCTCGTGTTTGGTATCATTCTGATCACCCACTTATAGATCACCCCTTGCCCATATCTATAATAATATAATAATAACATCGGGTACTGGCAACTCCCAATATTATATTACAAAAAACTGACCTAAAACCCACAACCACCTACAGGGGGCCGTTAATACTTGACATGCCTATAATCAGGGTACGGGAGGGTGTCCGAGTAGACCATAAAAAGGAGAGAGAAGGGACTCACCTATGTGAGAGTATGTGCACAAGTTTCCAACTCTATCTTGGTATGTACAGGGTTTCTCCATGTTTTATTCTCTTTTATTTTACTTACTGTTTGTCATTTTTTTGTATTTTACATGTTTTCTTAGTAAAAAACTTTTTTATCTATACATGCACTGCTTACTTCTGTAATATTAGACAGACAATTGAATGCATTTTGTGCTTGTGCTCTAAAGAACTCATCGCCCGTGTGAAAGCTTGTGTCTATATGTATTAACTCATTGTGTGTGTGTGTGCGTTTGTGTAGAAAAGGAAAGTTATCTATTTATATGCTAAATAACTGGTACGACTAGCAGGAGAGTGTGTTTGAATTTAATTTAAACCTTTGGCTGTTGAATTAGTAGGATCTAACCCTGACTTCACTGGTGTATTGTTAGTTATAGAGGGCAGGGGAATAGTCACGGTAGATTTCTATTGCCTGCTAAGCATAGATGGTGGCAGTGAATGAATTGTCGGGGTGTCTGACGTTAGTCTAACCTGTGTGTAAGGTGACTGAGAGTAACCCATTGTAGCCAAACTCAAGAATCACGAGTGGTTGAGAGTATCAATTTCCTGACATTTAATAGAAATAATGTGGTGGATTTATAACGCCGCCACACAACGAGATTAGTCGTCCCACAATCCATCTCCTCTATTGTCATCTCCAAACACCGCCGATTCATTGTATTGATTGGGGGAAAACATTCACCTGTGCCAGAGGAAATGAAATGTGGGGCGGCTAATCTCCTTGTTTGTCAGTCACCTAAGAGTGATGCATAAAAGGAAGAGTTAATAAATAA
>CM044432.1:18920009-18931970 GCA_024363595.1 Xenopus borealis | reverse complement strand
TTCAAGCACAGGATACACAGTAGACAACAGATAAGTTCTGAGAAATCCCATTGTTTGTTACAGAGCTTATCGGTTATCTGCTGTGTATCCTGTGCCAGCTTTCATTGGCTGCCCCCAGCAGCTTGTTTATAGAACTACAGTAGAGTTCTTGAAGTAAACTAATCCGTTTCACCAGTGCAGACCAACAAGACATTTTATTTTCAATACTTTAAATAACTTTATATTTTTGGCGCTATTGTTCCATTAAGATCTTAGTGAAGACATGGGTTGCTGTGGCTATGCCAAAAGGAAGAGCCAAAATGGCTAACTTGAGAAAGTAGCAGTGAGCCAGATGAATCTGAATCAGGAAAGGGAATGTCAATAGATAATGAACATCCCTATGGTGAGTCTATGGGGAGGTAGGTAGTGCAGAGGTATGCCAAAGTCATATTCTTTTCCACCACCATGCCCAGGTATCATGAATTTTGCCAGCTCATGGCATGCCTCACAGGCTTCAGGTTAATGCAAGCTCTGGGTTTGCCACACATTTGGGGATGGCTTGGTACAGCATGAACTGGTCATCAGCTCCCAGATGTAATTCCTGCTCACCTCTGATGGAAAATTTTCTGGAGATCGTAAATGATTAGACTCTAGTAGAGTCCTGCAGCGGGTCGGGTACCAGTGGGTTACCCGCAAAATCTTGCAGTACCCTGCGGGTTGAATTTTCAATTTCCGGGTGCGTGTATAGAAGCGGTTGGTGGTTCTGCAGGTTGAGGGTCGGGCTGCGGAACTTCTCCATAGCGATTTTTACTCCTTTTTTCTGAGCGCATCTACTACCGATGATGTCACTTCCAGTTTACAATGACAGCACTTCCTGTTTTATTCCTTTTTTTCTGATCACGTCTACTTCTGATGATGTCACTTTCAGTTTACAATGAAAGCACTCTGATTTTTGCTAGTCAGCAGGTCGTGGGTCTGGGTTGCAGATAAGGTATTTGCGGGTTGGGTCGGGGGTACGGGTCCCAAAAAATGGACCCGTGCAGGACTCTATCCTGAAGCTCCTCTCTTCCCCTTGCCAGGTGTGTTTTTCTTCATTACTAAACTATACGCAATTGCAATAAAGAGTAGAAGACACAGAAACAAATACAAGTCTAATACACGAGTACTGTGCAATGTATTTTATTTATTTTAAATGGATCTGCATCTTGAGCATTTTATCCATTCTTAATTAAAAGATGGTACAATATAAACGTCGTACAGATCTCTCCTCCAGGCAGAGCTTCCGAAGAAATGTATAGGATTCATAGTTTTATGCTTTGTACAGTATGTGTGAACATAAAAAAAAAGCTCAGTGGAATGATACAGAAAGGAAAAAATATAACATTACAGAAAAAGGTTTTGCTTTCAGAAGACGATCTACAGTATCTTGTTAAATCACTGGTGGCTATATATATTTTTTTTTATTCCGAGAGAGAAGTTATACATTGAAAATTGGCTCAGAACATATTCTATACAACCTTTTCCACTGCCACCCCTAAAGCACATCAGCACATTGGTATTATTAATAAAGTGACCTATGCACAGTTTTTCCTTAAAGGGAAATGGGGGGGGAAAAGGTTTTTTTTTCCCCCCAAATGCATCAGTTAATAGTGCTGCTCCAGTAGAATTCTGCACTGAAATCAGTTTCTCAAAAGAGCAAACAGATTTTTTTATATTTAATTTTGAAATATGACATGGGGATAGACATTACTAACAAAAAACTTTTCCAAAAACATGCTTATAAGATATAAAAAAAAAAAAGATTTTATTACATCTTATTGAAAAAAAATCAACAAAACCCCTCATGGAGCCTGATGCGTTTCACGCTTACCTAGCACTTAGTCATAGGCAATGTCTGATATACTCAATTTTTTCAATGCTTAAATACCAGCTCACATAGACCAAATTATATTATATGTAGCAAGTCACATATCTAATAAGAATATGTATTGGTTATTTATACTCTAATTTAAAGTCCATATGTGTATCCCATAACATGGATTGTAGAATATCAAGTGTTTCTAAAGAATTGAGCCAATAGCTCTGGCTCTAATTGATGTTGCATAACGCATATGTGCGAGATTGTGATTGGTTTTGGGTCTATGTGAGCTGGTATTTAAGCACTTTAAATAATTGAGTATTTCAGACATTGCCTATGACCAAGTGCTAGGTAAGCATGAAATGCGTTAGGCTCCATGAGGGGTTTTGTTGATTTTTTATAACATGTAATAAAATCATATTTTAAAAAATATTTTTAAAAGCATGTTTTTGGAAAAGATTTTTGTAAGTAATGAGGGAATACCTCTGGTCGTCAGAGGACTCCAGCATGCCATCAGATTTTACTTAAATCTATATCCAAGTAATTTATAGTCTGATGGAGCTTAACATATTGTCAGTTTCCCATCTGCCCCCAGTCCTGTGATTTGTGACTTTAACCATTCTCCACTTAAGGGAAGGTCTACAAGAGGAGATTCGTCAACCTCAGTGACAAATCGCCTCTTCTTTTGGGCAAATAAACTCCTCGAAGTGCTTCCACCTGTCTTGCGCTAGCTAAAATGAAAATCGCCTGCGGCAATTCACACACGTTGTTTCGTTTTCCGAAATTGCCCGAAGTTTCCTTGCGAAGCAAATTTGGGTGATTTCGGAAAATGAGTGCCGCGTGCGAATTGCGGCAGGCGATTTTCACTTTAGCCGGCGCAAGACAGGGGGAAACAGTTCAGGGAGATTAGTCAACAAAAAGAAGAAGCGATTTGACACGGTCATATAGACCTTCCCTAAATCCTGCCAAATTACTAATTTGGAGATGTTTGCAGCCTTCCTGACGTTCAAGTTTTTGGTTTTTTTGGGAAAAATTTTGATCGAATTAGAATTTTCAGGTCTTTTAAATTCGTAAAAAAAAAAATATTTTTAGTAATAAATGTCCCCAAGTCGAATTTCGGATTCATTCAGATTTAACAGAATTATGAATAGGAAATTCCACCCTTGATAAATGTCCCTCTATATCTTGGAGGATGCAGGAGGTTTTTCTTCTAACTGGGCCCAGGGAAAGTTCTGAAAAGCGACAAGACTAAGATAAATTCCTGTAAGTAGGCTTGTGTAAACCACAGTGCTACATCCCAGACAACGTTTCAGTGGAGATATTGTACAGTGTGAAAGCAACACAAACAGGTTTGAGAATTCACAGTAAAAACAGCATTCGTTAAATGAAGCAAAAATTGAGGTTTTGTTTCTTATTGAAACAGATAAATATCCCTTTAATCAGAAAAGGCAGCCAACTACAGAAAAAAAAAAAAATCTGATTTAAACTTCTGCATTGGAATGTCACCGTTTTTAATTTTGGTTGAAGCCCTAACCTGCTAATTACAAATTCTGTCTATCAGCTTGCCCTTTGGTGCCTCATATATACAGGTATAGGACCGGTTATCCAGAATGCTTGGGACATGGAGTTTTCCATATGATGGATCTTTCTGTAATTTGGATCTTCGTACACGGAGTCTACTGGAAAATCGTTTAAACATTAAATAAACCCAATAGGCTGGTTTTGCTTTAATTATATCTTAGTTGTGATCAAGTACAAGCTACCGTTTTAATATTATATAAAAGAGACCATGTTTAAAAATGTGGATTATTTGATTACAATGGAATCTATGTGAGAGCTTTCTGGATAATGGATCCCATACCTGCACAGGGGTTTTTGTTTTTTTTTTTGCACCCGGTGAACTGAAATGAAAATCAGTTCATTTGGTCCTAAAGGAGAAGCAGAGAGGAAATGCTGCACAGACTACAATCACATTTATTTCCCTCACTGCAAGCTTATAGGACACTTCTGGAAAAGGCGAATAGTGCATCACATCAACGTGAGAAAACATTTTATTTCATCATTTAATATGGCAAATATAATAATAATATTACAAAATATTGGCTTTTTACATTATAAATAAGTCTACTTTGCATCGCTGTATTTTCTGCATCATCAGTACAGCATATTGAATGAAGCCCCCCTGAAGGAGCACAATCATTTGAACAATTTCTTTTTTTTTCTCCCCTCCAAAACGTACAAGTGTGTTTAGTCTTATAAAAATACAGTACAGTCAACGCAGTCCTACGTGAATCCCTGACGTTACAATGTGGACTGAACTGCAAACCTTTTATTACATTCAGAATCAGAATTTGTATCACAGCCGGGAGATTTGGCAGTTGACAGCGGGATTCGCTTTATTGCAGGACTTTGTGCAAAACAGCAGCTTCACCAGGGTTGAGAGAACAACGGGTCCTTTTCCTCATATTACCAGGAAGAGAAGAAGGGTTTTCGGCAATGGAAAGTTTGAGTAAATGCATTGCTCATCTGCACAATTCTGCCTTGGCTGCCACTGTAGCTCCGTTCCACCACTACTCGAGGCATCTCTACTAGTTGAATAGGAGTCTTGCCGTCTTTTAATGCCTGCGTCAGATTGAGTATCTAAATGGGGTGGGAGGGAGGAAGAAAAGTAAATCAATTATTATTGGTATCTCTGAATTAAATTTCAAAATGCATCAGTTAATAGTGCTGCTCCAGCAGAATTCTGCATTGAAATCCATTTCTCAAAAGAGCAAACAGATTTTTTTATATTTCATTTTAAAATCTGACATGGGGCTAGATATTGTCAATTTCTCAGCTGCCCCAAGTTATGTGACTTGTGCTCTGATAAACTTCAATCACTCTTTACTGCTGTACTGCAAGTTAGAGTGATATCACCCCCTCCCCTTTCCCCCCCAGCAGCCTTACAACAGAACAATGGGAAGGTAACCAGATAACGGCTCCCTAACACAAGAGAACAGCTGCCTGGTAGATCTAAGAACAGCACTCAATAGTAAAAACCCATGTCCCACTGTGACACATTCAGTTACATTGAGAAGGAAAAACAACAGCCTGCCAGAAAGCAGTTCCCTCCTAAAGTGCTGGCACAAGTCACATGATTGGGGCAGCTGGGAAATTAACAATATGTCTAGCCCCATGTCAGATTTCAAAATGAAATATAAAAAAAAAACATGTTTGCTCTTTTGAGCAATTCTGCTGTAGCAGCACTATTAACTGACGCATTTTGAGAAAAAAAAAAAAATACATGTTTTCCCATGACAGTATCCCTTTAAGTTAACTTTTAGTATGTTATAGAATGGCTAATTCTAAGCACCTTTTCAACTGGTTTTCATTATTCATCATTTATTTTTAAAAGATTTTTCATTATTTGCCTTTATCTTTTGACCGATTTCAAATTGGGGTCACTGACCCCATCTTAAAAAAAAAAAAAAAACCGAGGGATGCACCGAATCCACTATTTTGGATTTGGCCGAACCCCCGAATCCTTTGCATAAGATTCATTTGAATACTGAACCCTAATTTGCGTATGCAAATTAGGGATGGGAAGGGGAAACACTTTTTTTACTTCCTTGTTTTGTGACAAAGTCACATAATTTCCCTCCCTGCCCCTAATCTGCATATGCAAATTAGGATTCGGTTCGGTTCGGCTGGGCAGAAGGATTTGGCCGAATCGGAATCCTGAATAAAAATGCTCTACCCGCCACTCTCCAATCATTTCAATGGGATTTTTAAAAAAAGAGTATTTATCAATGGGTGAAATTTCACCCATTGATAAATACTCCAATCATTTCTATGGGATTTTGAAAGGAGAGTGGCGGAATTTCACTCTACAGGACTGTGGCGATCTCTAACTCCACTGTTTAATACATATACCCCTATGGGAGACTACCTTTCTGTAATTTGGAACTTTCTGGATAACAGGTTTCCGTAGAATGGATCCCATACCTGTAGCTTTTGCGACCACTTCTGAGAGCAGAAAGACTGAATGTTGCTCCATTGCTCAGTTAATGTATTAACACTTCTTACTAAATAAACTAGGTTCGCTCCAAAAGATTACGCCACATTCAAGCACAAGTGTGTATTGCACAATTAAAACTCACAATGCATTAACACTCTAATGAAGAATTACATTGTGAAATGCAAACATTCCTATTCGTGAAAGGTCTTTTTTTTTCTTCTTTTTTTCTTTGTCACCTTTATTACATTTTACCCTGTAGCTTTCAAATCTGCTCTACTGCGCATGCAATTTCCCCAGTGAATTTGAAATCAAAGAAGCAAGAAGTTGATCTCTCAGTGGTACTTGCTAGAAGAACCCCGGACTGCTGCATCAGGTAAGTAACAGTAGTCACTGGAGGGTGCCTAACTTTGTCACCCCAAAGTGTGAAATGACTTTCCTTCTCTGTTAAACCTCCAGGGCCTGAGCATGCTCAGTTTGATCCTCTCTGCCCTCCCCTCCATGCTGTAATTTGATCCCAGAGCTATGAGTGAGCAGGGAAAGACTGATAGGAAGTGAGGTCACACCAAGCTAATTTGGCAGCTGCTATCCTAAATATAGAATATAGTGTTTTAGCTTGCACAATTGTAGGTAATGGCAATAAATGGCGTTGGTAGCTTTCCTTTAAAACATCCTTCAGAGAGAAGCCTACCTGTCCTCTCATCACAGACATCTGTTTTTCAAATGTAGCCTTGTCAAAACCTTTATCAGTCTAAAAAGACAAAAAAAAAAAACACAACAATGAATATACCTAGCAAAATCAAAGCATAATCATGAGCAAAGACCCTCAACCCCAAAAAGTTCCCACGAACTTTTAGTATATAACATTAGATTGGGCTATTCTCAGCAACTTTTCTTTTCCAAACTTTGTATGGGATTTGGTTTCCTATTTTGCCCCCTTTTTCAGTCTTCACATAAAAAAAAAAACGAATAGCTGTAGCAATTCCAAGCTAAAGAGAATGTTAGAACAAAGCTGAATTACAAAACCTTTAAAAGATAAAAATGAAGTTTGCAAATTGTTTAAAAAAAAAAAATCTTTTACAGCCACCACCTGTTCAAGTGAAATAAACTGCAGATGAAGAGCTTTCTGATAATAGCCTTCCTAAAGAACCACTGTCGCACAAACTAAACCGCGGCTTTGCCACAACATGTTTCAGCTTATATGCGAGTAATGAATTGCATTCAAGCAATGATTATCAGCACTTACGTAGAAGTTTGCCGATTGGTGCTGCAGTGGTGGCCAGAGCCTCCTAAAGGCTGGACTACACGGGAAGATTCAGGGAGACTGGCGACAAATCGCCACTTCTTTAGGGCGACTAATGTCCCTGAATGGCTTGCCCATGTCTCTAAACAGTAAGTCGCCTGCGCATATTTCACACGCTGCATTTGTCTAAGTCGCTTGAAATCGCCTCATTTTCAGCTCCACGCGTGAAATAGGCGACTAATCTCCCTGAATCTTCCCGTGTGATCCAGCCCTAAAGCAGTGACAGATCTCTAGTTTCTAGTGATTGCATAAAAGACTGTTTTCATTAGTAGCTTCAGGCCTTGGCAGTGAGATGTGTCCCAGGAACAGATACCTGCTGGATTTATTGATCCTAAAGCAAAGTCCAAATGTTCTGGTACGTTGCTATGTCTTGTATCGAAGGTTATCAGTGTTTGCATTCTTGTCAGGCTGCAGTTCTTGGTTTCACAGCTCAAGCTCCTATAGATATTTCTAGAATTTTAGATTTATACCTTAAAAAGCTCATAAAGATCCTCACAAAGGTCCTGGACAAAATTCATATCGGAAATGCGTGGCAGAATCAAATCCCTGGTTTCCTGACTGAAAGGAACTTTAGCTTGAGGAAGCCAAGCCCAGTGGAAGGGGTCTGCAGGTGGAAGGAAATCATACATGAAGATAACATACACAATAACCGCATGTGCGGTCACATGGTCTTCAGACAGTAAGGGCTAGGGCAGACGGGGAGATTCGGGGGCAACTTGTCACCTGGCGACTTCTCGCCGCGACTTGTAGCCCCCGAACCTCCCCGAATAGCCAAGTCCTGGGGCGCACCGGCGTTGCTTGAAAACGCCGGCGACTATTCACACGGAGCGGCGCGCTTTTTGAAATCGCTCCAAATTGCCTCACGAGTCAATTTGGAGCGATTTCAAAAAGCGCGCCGCTCCGTGTGAATAGGCGCCGGCGTTTTCAAGCAACGCCGGTGCGCTCCAGGACTTGGCTATTCGGGGAGGTTCGGGGGCTACAAGTCGCGGCGAGAAGTCGCCAGGCGACAAATTGCCCCCGAATCTCCCCGTCTGGCCTTAGCCTAAAGCATATTTTCTGTAAAGGATCCCACGCTATGATTATCATCATCAAGGAAGTGTTCTACTTACATGCCCTCCATTCATCGGGGTGTTTGAAAGGAAATGCCAGCCCGTTGTCTATTGCAGCAATTTTGATTATTGGTTCTTTGATTTCCTTCCAGTCCTATGAAAATAGGAGTTTATAGGCTCAGATTGTCGCCATGGTGACAGAAAACCATAATACAATTTTCTGTAACGGTCAAGATTCCATGCAGCTAGCATGTTGCTATGCAAAGATATAGCACAATTACCAAAATTCTGTGAACTTGGGGGAAAAAAAAGCACTACCTTTAGAGGAAAATCATCTCCTTTTTCTGAAAGCTCATCGTCATCCTGACTTTCATACCTAATTAGCCAATTATCATTGCCTCGATCTGTAACAGGGGGAAAACAACATTTGCAGCAAGGCTGTGTAGAAACATAGCAGTGTGTGTGTGTGTGTGGGGGAGAGGTATGTTTGTTTGGCTAGGAATTGTTCAAAAGACGGTCACTTATTTTCCAGACAAGAAAAACAGGTATTAGTACAGCTGAACAGAGGAGTATTTAAGTGACATTTAGAAACATGTATATAGATCAACAGTTAAAACCCACTGACAAAAGGTACATGCTGTAAATGTATGCTTTGTAACACCAACGCAGCTTCATTCTGTTCTCTTCATTCACAGGAGAATAAGAGCAGATGTCTTAAAGCAGAGCAAGCTATTAGTATGGGGCTGCATCGGTATTCCAAACAGCTGAAATCAGCCGATCAAAGACCAGCAGAAGCAATGGGTTCGGAGAGCTTGGCCTTGTTTACACCTTTAACTATATTTCATGTAGTATTTCTTATACAAGTATTGCTGCATGATAGAATGTAGGATGCATTTTTGGATTTGCCTGAATCCTACACAGATTTGCATGAATACCAAACCAACTCCAAAAACTATTTTGCATATTCAAATCTTAGAACCCCTTGTCCAAGGAGAGAAAAATTACTGAATACATATTAGTCAACCTGGAACCGGTTACATGTGCATACACATGGACACACCTTACTGTTAGGCTATGGGCACACAGACTTGTCAGCCTGTGTATTTTTGCAGCTTAAGAGGAGCAGATCTGCTCTTTGCCTCTGCTCCATTGATTTTAAACCGATCAACACATGTGTGAGGTCTCACAAAATGGAGCTGAAGGGGAAGTCAGTATTTGGGCTGACTTCAGCCCATGTATGACTGAGAAAAGGCCAATCGGATTAAAAAAACAGTTGGATTATATAGTTACTTAGTGCCTAAATTTTTCAACATCAACCAACATTTAAAAAAAAAAATTTGTAATTATACTACGGAAAAAAATAACTTACCCAAACTCCGCTTGCGCTCCTGTTCAGAAAAAGCGAAAGGGCGACCATCCATCCAGCAGCACTCGATTTCTCCTCCCTGCTTTCCTTATAGATAGCCATGGAGGAGAAATAGAGTGCTGCACAATGGATCGTTGCCCTGTTGCACAAGCAGAGTTCCTGCAAGTGATTTCTTAATAAAGACTGAGATTTTAAAGGTTAATGTGTGTTGGTATTTTTTTTTACGTAGTATACCAACACTTTTTTTTTTAAAAACCATTTTTGATGCTAGCATGAAATGTACACAAAATAATCTTCAACATTATAATGTTCATGAGATTCCAGACAGAAGTACAATATTCCACTCAGCTCGATATACTTACCCGTATTTCTAATGACATAATCCAGAATCACTAATTTCTCAAACTGAGACTGAAGTTGCTTTCTGGTATTTTCAGGTAAGGGATCCGTTTCAAATTTCCTTAACCAGTAGTCCGCTTCTTTATACCCATCAACAAAGAGCTGGAATGAGCCAACCTAAAATAAACAAAATATAGAAATTAGGTTTATGGTTTCATCATATGGATTTTAGAAATCCTTTTCGGTAGCAACTGCTTTCACCAATTAGAAACAAAAGAAGCATATAATCTATTACAAGCCACTGAGTGAAAAAAAGAACAGCTAGCTAGATCATATGACAGTCACTTGCCTAGCAAAGTAAATATATACAAACTCTCAGCACCACTTAACTACGCTAGCATTCTAAAGTAAACTACATTTTTCTAATTCTTCCAGGTGCCTTGAAGGAGTTGTTCAACTTCGAAAAAGTGGAGTTGCTTTCAGATTGCTTGCAATAAACAACTGCTTTTTATCTTTAATTTCTTTTACTGTTTTCCCCGCAATGTAAGTTTAAAGTTTATTGTTTAGTCTAGTGTTTCAGTCTGGCAGCTCAGTGATCCAGGAGTATCTGACCCTGGGCTCTTGTTGAGGCTGGTTGCTTGACTACTAAGTGTAAACTCTGTGTTTAAAGACAAACATTCACAGCCAGGTAATTTATTCAGCACAGCTGCCAGAAAAGATAAAAACCTTCCAATGTATAAAATCTATCTAATCCAATACTTGCCTTTGCGGACACTGTAACAATAATTAACTATTCCAACTCTGTTAATTATTGTGGGCTACAGCCAGACAGAGCAGATTCTAGGCCAGTGGATAAATCAGTGATCCCCAAACAATAGTGAGGAACATGTTGCTCTCCAGCCTCTTGGATGTTGCTCTCCATGTCCTCAAAGCAGGTGTTTATTTTTAAATTCCAGGCTTGGAAGCAAGTTTTAATTGCATAAAAATAAAGTATAGTGCCAAGTAGAGTCTCCTGTAGGCTGTCAGTCCACATAGGGGCTACCAAATAATCAGTTACACCACTTCTTTGACACCCCAAGGGATTTTTTCTTGCTTGTGTTGCTCCCCAACTCTTTTTACATTTGAATGAGGCTCACGGTTAAAAAAGGTTGGGGATCCCTGGGATAAATTCAGACAGAGGCTTCAGATCTACTCTGCTCCTGTGTCTGTGTGAGTGGATATCATTACAGAAGTGTTATGTATTTTCATTCTGAAATCCATTCTGTGCACTACACATTGCCTTTCTGTGCAGGTATAGGAGCCAGCAGATCAGCGGGTAAAAAGCAGGTCAAGAATCATCAGGTCGGTCGTACACATTCTCAGGCTCATTTAGGCTAATGTACAATTACAGAAATCTCATGTGGCACAGGACTAGAAGTAAAAAAAGTCAAATTACCAGTTCAACATCTCGGAATGCCAATGGTATTAAAGGAAAGTCATCCTGCACTTGGGGGTGCCAAATGTTAGGCACCCCCTAGTGACTGTATATACTTACCTGAAACCCCGGGCTGGTGCTCCTATCTGCAGAAAACCAGCCCGGAGTAATACCAGCGAGCACCATGGAGAGATCCACTTCTGGCTTCTTTTTGCATCATATTTCCCAGGGCAAATGCTTGTTTATTTAAACTATAGTAGTTTTTCTGAAGCAAACACATCAGTTTTGGCTGTGCAGGAAAACTGTACATAATATTGTCTTTACTTTAAAACACTTTCATTTTTTGTTGTTACAGTTTTTGTTCAAGCTGAAAAGTGAACGTATTACCCTGTACCCATGCCATTTAAGAGGGTACTTGCCTTAGGTGGTAGCCCAATACGGTGAAATTTTCGACCCACTTTTGGCACCTTTTCTAAAGCATATTTTTTGCCTCGTGATTTTGCCCGATCTATTGCGCTGTAGTTGAATGTTTCACTTACAAGCCATACAACCTGCAAATAAAAAAGTGAAAACTTAATATTAATAACAAAATAGTTAGGAAAATATGCAATTTTTCATACCTAGAAAATAAGGATTTGTCATGTCATACTGGATTTTTT
>CM044432.1:18868231-18885259 GCA_024363595.1 Xenopus borealis | reverse complement strand
AGCAAGCTGGAATAGTTCTACAGGTATGGGACCTATTACCCTAATGCTTTGGATCTGGGGTTTTCCAGAGAATGGATCTTTCTGTAATTTAGATCTTCATACCTTCAGTCTACTAGAAAATCATGTAAACATTAAATAAACTCAACAGGCTGGTTTTGCTTCCAATAAGGAAATCATTTTTAAAAATGTTAATTATTTGCATAAAATGGAGTCTATGGGAGACGGCCTTTACGTAATTTGGAGTATCTGTATTATGGGTTTCTGGATAATGTGTGCATCGTCTAAGGGCAGTGACTAGGGTTGCCACCTGCCTGGTTTTGATCCGGACAATATGTTTTTTTGAAGGGCTGCCTGAGTCAAAACTGCCTGAACGTTATTCCAAGTTAGGAAAACCGGGAAAGATTTCTTATGATTGATGAGGCGACCGGCGTCATAGCCCCACCCATTTCACCCTCACAGCATCAAAGCCCCGTCCCCGCAGCATCATGGCCCCGCCCATGCTCGGATTCCACCAGGTGAAAAAAAGTGGCAACCCTAGTAGTGACATAAGGAGGTTTCATAGAAACATCTTTTAGTAGGGAAATACCCCAAAAGAAGGAAGGCAATAGAAAAGGTTGCACACACAGCCAGCTGTATTGCTTTAATGGCCAATAGTTTAATTTCAAACAGAGAAAACTTTTCAAATTCAACTTTTTACACTTATTTGTGTTTTTTTCGAGCTTTATTAAACGGAAAAATAATTTGATCTTGAATACAGAAGTTCAGCTTCTGAAAGCTGGCCAGTTCATGCAGAAGTCAATGAAATATGTATTATCAGAGTCAAGCTGTTTTTCAAGATTCACATGAGATTTAGCAAACTCATTGAACATCAAGGGTAGAATTAGATTTCAATGGGTTTGAGCTGTTTAATCAAATTTTCTTGTAAAGTTTTTGATTTTCAAGTTTTTTACGTAAATAAGCACATTTGCAAGAGTTTCAGGTTTTCAAATAAAACACTTCTCGTTCTCAAATAAGAACTGCATATGCCTTATGGTATAATATTTTGGGTGCAGTGAATGCAGGGATTTTTTTACACAGATAACTTACTGTATACAGTGAAGCCTGAATCCACAAATAATAAGCTACGTTTATTGTTATTATTTATACAAAACTATTAAAACATTTGGGACTGCTGAAACACTGGTTGGCACCAAATCTTCAAGTGTGTGTGGATTCCGAGGACCCATATTAAAATGGGTTTCAAACATTCATTTCAAGTACAAAGGAGCCCCGACAGCCTCCTCACAGGCCCAATATATTTAGGCTGCCTTTGGTATCTTACAGCAGCCCATCTTGCTTTTGCCAGTATCTACAGATACTTCCAGTCATGTAACTTCAGGGGGAGGATGGGGAGATCATCACCTGCAGTTTCCAGCCAGCAGAAGTGGACCTGGTCCTTGGGGGCCTCACCAGGTTTTTTTCCCGTTGTCCCATTGACCCAATCCGACAGCCTAAAAAAGGCCTCAATGAGATTTATTGTACCGTTGTTGAACTGGAGAAGCTGATCAGATATAATTTTTAGGATGACTAAGCAAGTACAGTTACTTTAGACTTAACACTACTAGATCATGAGCACTTTTTTGGATGTCTGTTTCCTATATAATACTGAAGAAATTAAATTGCATAATTGACGTGGGGCCTCAGAGAGCTTTGTATGGGGGCTGAATTACACTCTTTTTAAATCACTACCTCTTTCAGTCTTTCTAGCCTTTGATTTATTGTTCCATTGTTGAACTGGAGAAGCTGCTCAGATATAATTTTCAAGATGGCAAAGCAAGTGCAGTTACTTAATACTACTAGATCCTGAGCACTTTTTTGGATGTCTGTTTCATACCTCCTAACATTCTGGAAATAAAAAGTAGGGATGCACCGATTCCACCAAACATTGTACAACGAGCGAGTCGGGGAGCTCCACGCCTTCCACTTCCTGCTGGTCTCCCAACATGCACCACTCGGCACCGTGGTTAATGATTAACAATTATAGATACGTCTGGAAACCGCAGCAAAGCATTCACTCAATCCAGTTAAAAATTTGCACCGATTCCACTATTTTAGATCCTCTGCAAAAGATTACCGAATACCGAACCGAATCTGAATCTTAATTTGCATATGCAAATTAGGCGTGGGAAGGGGAAAACATTTTTTACTTTCTTGTTTTGTGACAAAAAGTCATGCAATTTCCGTCTCTGCCCCTAATTTGCATATGCAAATTAGGATTTGGATTCGGTTTGGCCGGGAAGAAGGATTCAGCCGACTCCAAATCCTGCTGAAAAAGGCCAAATCCTGACCGAATCCTGGATTCGGTGCATCCCTAATAAAAAGAGAGAAAAAAAGTTCCGGTGCTGAATTTTCGCCCATTTCTGGGATCCCACCTCTTAATTACCATGTTCATTTTACAAATTTGGCAGGTTACGAAAGTTTGGACATATTTCTGTGTTTTTTTCAGTTATTACAGTTTTGCTAATGAAGGTTGCCCTTTAAGCAGTGAGTCTAACCTGTCCCAAGGGACCTGTTAACTTATATTTTTACAATTACTTATTTGCTTATCTAGAAATTGTTACAAAAGTATTTTTATCTTCTGCTGTGGGCGCTCTGCCAAAAGCCAGTTAAGTTAGAAACTTTGTTTCTTTTTCTAGCTGTTCAGTGCAGAGAAAAACGGGACTTTCCAGTACAAATAAAGTTGGGAGGTATGCTGTTTCCTAGATAATACTGAAGATCAAAAATGAGTTTCATAATTGACATGGGGCCTCAGAGAACTTCGTATTGGGGCTGAATTACACTCTTTTTAAATCTCTACCTCTTTCAATTTTTCATGATGTCTCCTGGCATTACTACAGCTAACCTTATTATTCCTAGGCCCTTCTCCACCAGAGTTTGGGTATACTTAGCCTTCACACTGTATTATCCATATATTAAAGCTCATCTTATTGCAGCCCAACCTTACTTTTATCAACATTGAATCTGTCACATCGCTGTACTTCTCCAAGTCATGAATACAGAAAGAGTAAATGTGTAACTCTGCAGTGAATAGAACCATATTCTAATTAGTGAATGTACTGTTGACAAATACTCTCTGTAAACAATCCTCCCTTTTGATTCCTGTCAATGTGCAAATAGAAGACCAGCTGACTTTTGTTTTTTAACTACAATTTGCCACGTTATATTGGAAAAATATGCCGTATCACTGCCTGTGCCCTTTTCTTTGTGGTACATGCATTCACTATACAGTCTGTGTACGGCATATGCACAGAACACAAAATCAAGAGGTACAACCCCAGCTCAGCTCAGCTAATGGATTTATCTGCAGGTTTCTACCTATATATAGGTACGCAAATGTTGCCCCACCCTAAAACTTCCATCCAAACCGTGGACCCTCTAGTGCTTCCTGGCCAGTTTGTCTTATTATTTGTGATCATTTTGTTGTTGCTGTGTGTCCAGTCAAACACATAGCCTTTTTTCACAATAGCAACTGGCACATACTTATAAATGGCTTTAGAAAATCTGCAGTGGTGGCTATAGGCCAGTGCTGCAAACTCACACCATAAGCCAGAAGTGAGTTACGCCAATTGCATGAGCTTTCTGTTGACCCCAGCCATGATGTTTGATAGAAGATGCAACTGCCAAAAATATGGCACAAAAACATGCTTCTCCAATTTTAGAATTTTATTTTGTAGTTTGCTGCATTCAGTGGTCTAGTACAATAGACCTTAACAGCAAAGTAAAGTTAAAAAAAAAAAAAGGTAAAAGAAGGGAGAAGCAAAATGTTGTGCCTATGTGCAACTTAAGAATTAATTAAATTCCAGCGGACGTTCCATGACAATTGTTAATTTATCCTTTCTTCTTATTACCTTCATTTTCAAGTATAAATTGTATAAACCTGTAGAAATCAAAGATCAGACAAAGAAAATTCTGCCATTGAAGATTTATTACACACAATTGTATGGACCTATTGTGTGGATCAACAATTCCAACATACTACTTACCCAAAAGAGAATTTATTACCCACAATTGTTTGGACCAGTTAGGTGGATCAACAACAACAACATACTACTGACCCTACAGAAGATTTATTACAGACAATTGTATGGACCCATTGTGTCGATCAGTAAAACCAACATGTTGCTGGTCTCAAGCACATCTTTAACACATATTTATACCAATTCAACATTACACATTACCTTATCGTAAAATCCATTTGATAGATGTTCACATGGTATATTGGCACACATTTAAATATTGCAGAGACTGATGAATAATGAAGGGTGAATTTGTCCCGTTTTGCCAGAAAATTTGAGAATTTCCAGCGAAATTCGTGAAACAGCACCGGCGTCTCGTTTTTGCCGGCCTCCGGTTTTGGATGCCAGTGTCACTTTTTGGATGCTGCGGTTGGTTTTTGTGAAATTTTTTCCAAAAAAAAATCAGACGCCAGCGAATTTTCTCCAGCGAATTTTCGCAGGTGATTCGTGAATTTATTCGCCAGTGGTGAAACGAGGGAATTCCCCTCCAATTTGCACCTGGTGAATATTCACCCATCACCACTGATGAATATGCATATCTTAGGAATGTGCCCAGGTCAAAGGTTAAACAAATGTGAAGGTATACATAGGACTCCTTGTAAGGAAAGCAAAGTCCTGATAACATTTTTAACCTTTAGGGTAGGGACAGACAGGGAGATTCGGGGAGATTGTTGCCTGCTAAAAACGCCAGGCGACAGAATCTCCCCGAATCTCCCTGTCTGTCCCCAGCCTTATAAATAGTAGGTGGGCCATTTCTCTTTAGTTATACCCCATTGATAATGGTGTAGGAATACATATATATTTTATATACGCAAATATCGTGTAATATTTGATATTATTAAAAAAGAAATATGTGCATCTGTTGGGGATTCTGTATTTATAGATGTTGCCAGTGTTTCATATAAACAGACGTCAGATTTTTAACTATTTCTTTAAACTACCATAACTTATAAATCCGGACACAAACTATTCTTCGCATATTAAATAAAAGTGTCTGTCAAGGCCATTCTCAATGCTTTTGTGCAGAGTTTGGAAAAGAATTTTATGATTCCAGTAGGTGGAGCTGTTATCGCTGGTTTCAGTGATTCATTCGTGCAAGAAATTAGCGAAATGCACCCAGGAAGAGCATCTGCCTCTCCATCATTGGACGTCCTCATAACACTGCTGTCACTTGGCGCAAGTGGATATAAAAAGCTCTTGAAAGAGAGAAAGGTAAGCATTTGTGTGGGGAGTAAAACAAGCCTGTTTGGTATCAAAGGAGGGAAATGAACATTTGTGTTTATTTGTGGCATTCGCTATTCAACTGCCAGTTTTTTGTTTTTTTTTTTAAATTTAGAAACACCCTCAAGCTAAAAGAAGATTTACTCGACGATTATCCTTAGAAAGCTTATTATTCTGCATCTTGTGTTTCAGTTTAAGGGATGGTCACTGTTATTCAAATTAAATACATTTGTTCTGGTTTAAGACAAAAATTTTAAACCAATGAAATCCCTACTCATAGATTTTCCCCTTCAATTTTTTTTCACAGTTTGTTGCAGTTTAAATATGATGAATCAAACACAGTTTATGTAGTTGGGATAAGTCTTTGAAAGCACCCTATCTGTAGAAAAGTAACTTCCACAGCAATTAAAGGGCACTAACTAGTTACTCAATCTTCACTTTTATACTTACATACATACCTGTTTGTAGCACCTTCATGGCAATTTTCCTCTGCCTTCCACTACCCGGGGTCAGACTGGGGGGCCTGGGGCCCGAACGGGGACTGCTGGCAAGGGTCCCCCCTCCAGACCCCCTGGCCCTAGGGTTGCCATCTTTTCTGGAAAAAATACTGGCCTTCCTATATATTTATATTTCCTCCATATTAATAATATTGGAGCCAACCATCATTTTTACTGGCCAGGTGGAAACCCTACCTGGCCCCCCTACCGCAGATGCATATGTGCACATGTTTCTTTTTTCTTTTGAAGACCTCTTAGCATGGGTTTTGCTACCTATACAAAAAAACCTGTTTCAATGTTTAGTCAAAATCCCCTATGGCCTAAGGGCTCACATTTTGTATTCTGAGTTATGTACTTAAGTATATATCTGGATCTGGGCATTGCAACATGATTAATAGAAAGGCTTTCACGCACCATTAGAGTCATGTAATGGGACTGTTTGTTACGTTACTGGATCTGTTGCTAGTTTAGAAACATAAATGATTAGAAAAACTGGGCAAATTAGGTAGTAAGTCTTTCCAACAAGTGACTCAACCCAACCCAATTTATTTCACGTCTGTATGTTGCTTCTGGGTAAAAAATGTTGGGGACCCCTCACTCTAAGTTAAGAAGTTGACCAGAGGTCGCACACACCCATGTTCATAATCTGACAGTCCCCTGCACTTCTTCTCTCACAGTCTCTGATAATATTTAACTGTTACAAATAATACAGTATGGCATCTCCCATTCTGGTTTATAATACGGATCTGGTTAGTATTTTATGATTGTAAATTGTGCAATTCAGAAATGCCCAGTAACATATGTTGGTGGATTGGTATGATAGCAATGAAGATCTATAAGGTTGATTGGGAAATATACCTGGTAGGGTAGAAATCTAATCAGAGTATGTTAGTATGATCACATGGTGCCCTAAGGCAGAAAAATAAGATTCCTTGATTGACAGATGTGGGCCTGACCTTATATAAGATCTGTCCTTGACATTAAAAATGATTTGATACTCAGAATCATTTCGTACACAGAACAGATAGAGCATTTGTTATTATAATGATTATTTTCAAATCCGTCGTTCCCCTGTTCCGTCCTCCCCTACTCAGCTATTTGATGTTCTGTTTGTAATGCAAGCAATTACTATGCTTATTTTTTAAGAATTTTCCGATTGTTCGTCGGAATACAAATTGAGTTAATTTTTAGTACATAAAAGAATCAGTGCAGTTGCCATCTCGCTTCTCTGAAATAAGACCTCGTAGTGTACGTTTGCTTGGGGTACAATTACATTCTGCTACAGAGAGGAGCCTGTTACTGATCTGACCCCAGAAAAAAACACATCGAGCCCAAAAAGCATTATTAATCTCCTCTGCATTAAATTGAATTTCCATCTATGTGCAAGAGAAAACCGGATGCATGTATGTTGTGGGGTGGGTGAGAAGCAAAATTAGTTTCACAGCTAGAAATGGAGTCAGTGATTGATAGAGACTGGCTTGGTTGGTTTTCCCTTCCTGTAATAAACAAGCTGATATCTAATGCGTTGTATCGATGAGCAGAAGCAAGGACAGCTGAAGGTGAAGCCACAATTATGATTTTATCCACACGATCAAATTACACATACAATGTTATTCATTTAGCTGTTTTTAGACTAATAAGATGCAACCAGCGGCTGTATACACAATTATGTTTTATTGTCTGCTTATAAAATTCTAGTTCTTCACAGTTTTAATATGCGTGTGTGTGTATATCCACCTGAGGCACCTGTGCATTGTGCTAAAGCACAGGATTTCCACTTCTCTCACTTCAGTAATATATGAAGTACGATCAATGGAGGTGCTTGAAAAGTGTTTTATATGGTCACCATGGAACAATGGTCATTAAGTGGGGATAAAACAACCTTTTGTGAATAGGTACTGGCGGAAGGGAACAACATCTTCGTTGATGTTATGAGCTTGGATTGTTGATGTCCGTGCATGCTCACTGGTAAGTGTTTATTGTATGAGCAACACAAGCACCCACAGGTAGACCCTACTTTTTCTGGAGACACTTTTGCTACAATTAAGTTCCAGAAAAAAAATGTTTCTGTTCATGTCCACAGCTTCCCAAACCCTCCCTGATTTTCATGTGATCATGATTATAACAGGGACTGTCCAAGGATAACCACACTTTTGATATATCAGCCCAGGACCTCACAAGGGCTCCACTAACTGCTTTGCAGATCATGATCACCATTCTGTTTTAATAGCATCTCTGAATACGAGATATATTATGAAAGGGTGAGATGGAACCTTCTGTGTGACCTTATTTCTTCATTTTGATTTTTCTAGGAAATGTTTGTGTACCTGTCCAGTGAACTAAAGAAATTGGCCAAAGAGACAAATGAGCAGCTGCTGGAAACCCCCCATAACACTATCTCATTGGGTATGTATGATACATTGCCCAGCTACATATTAAGTTAGGTTGAAAAAAGACACGTCTATCAAGTTCAACCTTTTATCTCCACTTTAACCTGCCTAACTCTTAGTTGATCCAGAGGAAGGCAAAAAAACTAATTTGAAGTTTCTCCAATTGGCCTCAGAGGGGGGGGGGAAATCCTTCCTGACTCCAAAATGGTCTAAATGGTCCAAAATCAACCTAGTCCCTGGGTCAATTTGTACTATGAGCTATCTTCCATAACCCTGTATTTCCTCACTTGCTAAACACCATCCAACCCCTTCTGAAAGCTATCTAATGTATCAGCCTGTACCACTGATTCAGTGAGAGAATTCCATTTCTTCACAGCTCACACTGTAAAAAAAACCCCTTCCAAATATTTAGCTGCAACCTCCTTTCTTCTAATCGGAATGGGGTGTCAACTGGAAAGACCTACTGGTGAATAAAGCATTAGAGAGATTATTATATGATCCCCTTATATATTTATACATAGTTATCATATCACCCCTTAAAGGAAAAGTAAATGTTTTTCCTTTTCTTTCTGTAAATTTGCTCTAAACAGCCCCCCAGATTAATGTACCTTAGTCCCTGCTGCAAGTCTGCTCTGGTTTCTGTGTTATCAGCAGCTTGTTTCCCTTCTTCCTGGTGCAGAGTGAAGCCCAGCCCCTTAGTTTACTGAGCAGTCTATTTGCTGCTGTTCCACAATAGAGAGGAAGAGGGAGCCAGTGTGTGCATTAGTAAGCTAGTTTCCCCAAGCAAAAGCTGCTACACACACTGGTCTCTGCTATGTCATAGTATGCAAATGATCTCCTGGACTAGTCCAAGATATAAGGTCAGCTCAGTAAACTAAGGGGCGGGGCTTCACTCTGCACCAGGAAGAAGGTGAAACAAGCTGCTGATAACACAGAAACCAGAGCAGACTTGCAGCAGGGACTAAGGTACATTAATTTGTGGGGCTGTTTAGAGCAAATTTAGAGATAGAAAAAAAAACGTTTACTTGTTCTTTAAGTGCCTCTTCTCCAGTGTGAACATCCCCAATTTGGACAGTCTTTCCTCATAGCTAAGATTTTCCATACCTTAGCTTAATTTAACTATTTATCGAATAGGTAAATTTTTGATCGAAATAGGTAACTTTTCGATCGAAAAAGCCCTTTAAAAATACTTTGAGGGTTGAATTTCAAAGTTTTTTCAATTAGAAAATGTGTCCCTTAGTAAATCTGCCCCAAATGCCGCACCCCCCATCTCTATTCAAACTTAGTTTTTCCATATATGGCTTCATTAGAACCAGTCGCTCTCCCAGTCCCCCGGTCTATGATCTGGACTTGTCAGTCCTCAAACGTGTGTCCTTTTTCTTTTAGATGTAGGTACAAGGCTGAGTCCTGACCAGAGGAGCTGACCCTTCTGTGCTGCATCATACGTTGGTGTAACTGTTGTTTGGTTTCTCCCATATACAAATCAGATCACTCCTCACTGCACTGCATACACAATGTTACTCTTCTTGTGCTTTGGGGTTGGGTCTTTTGGGCGAACTAGTTGCTGCCTCAGTGTGTTCCTGGGTTTAATGCAGATATGGATGTGGTGTTTATTAGGTTGGATGACTGGTGAAACTTCTTAAAGAATAAAAAAACCAAAACACAGCAAGTCCAGTTGACTTATTTCTACAGATATACCATGACCTGGATGAATGAGAATATTCACAAACATTAAAAGCATGTATATGGCCTTTCATGGTATTTGGTGCTTAAAACAGCAGGTTTGTCATACGGTAATCACTTAAATTGCAGAAAAATGGGGAATTCAACATACAGCTTGTAACGCCCATTGTTATGGCAAAAATTCAGTATTCTGGCCAAAAACTTCTGTTGGACTGAGGAAGGCCAACCTACGGTACAGTAACATCATTTCTGTTAGTTGCAACACAGTGTTGAGACTGGAATCATCACACAGAATCAAAGTCTAACTACCCGAGTAAGGGGTTAGTGATTCCACAGGTGATCTGCTCATGGGATATCATTGTATGCAGAGCAACAGCCAAAGACTTCATTGTGGAGCATAGGGACCATGTAGCACAGCCCTGTGGCATCCGTTGAAATCTTTTTATTTTTATTTATTCAGCATTTATAATTAAAACGTTAATTTCAATACACTAAACTCCATGGCAGCAGTACTATTCTATTGCATACAGTGAAAGTAAACTGTAGGGTTAAATCTCATCTGGGTACATTGTCTTGGCAGCAACATGCTCTGCCTTTTGCAAGATTGAGTGGTTTTGTTGTCTCTGAAGGCAAAGAAGAAGGTTTCTACTTCAGGTTGAAATGCTCCATTACTCTGAAATGTTCTGTGATTCCCTGTCCAACACTGAGCAGCTGTATCTACACGTCAGCCATATCTCAGCATTCAGCACTATTACTGATTCCGTTCAAGCTGAGCTCAAGGTATTGGTCTCACTAATGCTGAGAAATACTGTGTCTTATACAAGACTTTTATCTTATTAAACCAATGCAACAGAAGTCGGTTTTTTGGGAGCTGCCCACACCAAATATTTCCAATGCTGTTAAAAGGTTTTTTTTTTTAAGTCTTCCCATTCTGTGGTTTGTTTCTGAATAACACTTCAGTATTATTATGAGAAGCATCAGATTAGAATTATAAACCCATTGTGTATTTTATATTGGTATATTAAATAACTGATTCTCAAGTATTGGACTGTTCTTCTTGGATAGGCGTTTTACAGTTTTGAGTCTGAACCTTCCATTTATTAAAGGTTACAGATAGATGATAACCTAGTCATTTTGGTTATTTTGCATTCGTTCCAGCAATATCTTTGACAACAAATATTTTTTACATTTCACCCTAATTTCCTTTTTAACTTTCATTAACTAGAAATAAATATCAATCCCAATTCTCTCCCTACTTTTAGTTCACCTGACAAGTGCCTTTGTTATCCATTTGTAGGTAATAATAATAATTGAGCCACTTCCCATATCAATGGAAGTCCTTATAGACAGCTATGGCATTTCAATCACTGTTGCTAGTAGTGGTGATTAAAGGTCTTTGACTTTGTCATAACAATTCAAATGTATTGGGATAGTATAATAAACATCACAGCATTTTCCTGTATCTGTTAACTATCTATTTGGGATTGGGCCGAATCCCTGAATCCTTTGTGTAAGATTCGGTTGCATACCGAACCTCGTCCTGATCTGCAATTTAGGATTGGTTCGGTATTTGCTCAAAACTTTCAAATTAGGGGCGGGAAATGATAAAATGGGAAAAAATATTTTTACTTCCTTGTTTTGTGATATCCCTTCCCACCCCTAATTTACATATGCAAATTAGGATTAAGATTCTGTTCAGCCAGGTACAAGGATTCAACCAAATCCAAATCCTGCAAAAAAAGGCAGAATCCTGGATTCGGGGGAAACCTACTGTTAACCCATAATAACCAACTATGGGTGACTAGGCCTGTAGCTAATGCTCCTCAAGAGTCTTCTTCATCTAGATTTCATTAGTGGAAATGTGGCATGGTTTCAAATGATCTTTCATGCAAGCATTTTTAATCCTAATAGTTGAAAGTTTCAGATGATTCGTGTGTTTTGGATGCCTGGTACTGACAATCAAAGTATGTGTCACCATGTAAATGTTTCTCTTTCCTCCAGAAAAAAGATGAAACCACAGGATACCCATTGTTTTCTTCAAATGTTGTGCCTCTTGGGACTTCATAGACAATTAATGGATATATTTTTAAGGGTTTCATGTCTTAATAACAATACAATAACTAACAACAATAACTATCCTTGCTGGTATCTGAACACAACATCTGCCATCAGTATTAAGAAGCAAGATGTTGACATGTTCATCAGAAGGCTTGAGAAGTGCCTGAGGCTCTGTAGAAAAGAGAAGCATTTATCTAAGAATGAACCTAGATGTGCTCAACAAACCACAGAAGAAGATGTTGCAGAATTAGCGCAAGACCATGGAGACGTTTTACAAATGGAAACTGCCTCTGAACTGCTATGTTGTGGTTAAATGGCTCACATTTATTTCAGAAATTTCAAAGAAACTGCAATGCAGTTAATTAGTTACAAATATAATCAAAGTGTTATATATAGAAGATAAAAATGCACTAAAAATAGACTCAATTGTAAAATCCAAAGTTATTGTTCAATTAATTTCTTGTTGAATAACGTTCTTTTATCTAAAACAGAGAACTCCTCACCCACCCCCCATAGACCCCCTCCCTCCTCCCCCCGGCCTGTTCCCGGGCACCATCTTTTTCAGCAACGCCTTCTTCCTGGATCCATCGACACTTGGCGGCGCATGCCTTCTGCTTTAAGGGCTCTTACTGTACACACAATCGTTTTTTCTGCTCTCCCCTGTGTAGCGTTTTCTTCCGTTTAGCGCTTTCTTCCGTTTAGCCGCAGGGGAGCACAAGAGTAGACACACTCAATTATTGTGAAGGGGCTGTAGACAGACACATGTAAGCGCCAAACACAGGTTGGACGCTGAATATTGCATTCTCACATTTATCAAAGGTCGAATTTCGAATTCATGCGCTTTTTTAAATCACATGAATTTGATTTTACTCAAAATTCTTTTGGGGGTCATTTATAAATAAAAATTGAAACTCGGGTTTTCGGGTCGGTAAAATTCGCCTGAGTTTGCCTTATTCAATACTTTTTATAAATTACCCCAATCAAATTTCAAGTAAAATCGAATTCATGTGAGTTAAGAAACTTATGAATTCAAAATTTGACCAAACTCGATCGGAAAAAAACTTGAATGTCAGGAATGCTGCAAACATTTCCAAATTGGTCACTGGACCTTTCCCATTGACTCATAGTAATTCAGCAGGTTTTAAGTTGGGGAATAGTCAAATTTGAATTCTTAAAGGGCCAGAGCATGATAAATCTCGAAAATTAAATTCAAATAGTTTTTAAAAGACTCGAGATGAGTTGGATATTTCCCTAGTTGAATTTGACAGTTTTGTCCATAAAAAAAATTCAAAAATTAAAATTTTCAATTTGACCCTAAATAAATCTGCCCTCCAAGTGTCCATGTACACAAGGTTTAATGTGTAAAGCTGGCCATAGACGCAACAATCCGATCATACGAATCAAGGATTTGTACGATTTTTGGACCCTGTGGAGAGTCCTGACATTTTTTGACCAGCGGAGATTGGTCGTTTGGTCGGCTGCCAATAATATCTCTGCGTGTATTGCCGATCGTACAAGTTTCAGTGGGAGACTGTCACTAGAACTTGGGGGGTAGATTTACTAAGGGTCGAATTCGAATAGGTGCAGCCATTCAAAGCTAAAAAAAGGAGAAAAGGCACAGGATACACAGCAGATAACATAAGCTCTGTTGCATACAATGAGATTCTTCAGAATGTATCAGTTATCCACTGTGTATCCTGTGCTTGAATGGCTGCCCCAATAGCTACACAGCAGCTTGTTTATATAAACTATAGTAGTGTTTCTGAAGCAAACTCACCAGATTTACCAGTGCAGAGCAACACTACATTATATTGTCATTCTGTTAAAACACTTTTATTTTTTTGGCGTTACTGTTCCTTTATGAAATTGGCCAAATTGTATGAGAGCTCTAGATCCATGTGGGCATCTTAATTAATGTTGCCAAATTTCCCATTTCTACATTTCCATGCTGTTCTCGTGATCACTTGGGCATTTTCTTTGCAAAAGTGCAGAATAATGAATTTTCTGTTGGTGAGAACAATCGATGATCTTCTGCCTTATGGATCAGGTTAAGTGCAGGCATGGCTAATTTAGTCCAAGATTTAGGGCAGGACTACACAGGCCATTGACGTCCATTTCGCCGGATGCGATGCTGGGCGCGAAAACTGAAGCAATGAGAAACATGGTAAGTAATAGAAAAGTCGGATGGTGTTGCAGGGTTGATGTGACGCACCACGACTGTTGGATGAAGATGCAGCGTGCGCCATTTTCTTCAGAAAGTCATGTCGTTTAGCCCTAAAGGTGGCCATAGACGCACAGATAATATCGTACGAAACTAATTTTCGTACGATATTCGGTGCGTGTATGGTGGGAAATGAGCCGACCAATATCGTCAGAAGATTAAGATATCGGTCGGCTGGTTGATCGGACTGGACGGAAAATTTTGATCGGATGCCTTTGAAAGCTCCCTGAACATCGGCCATTGTTAGTGCTGAATCGTCAGATACAAGTAGAATTCTATTGTTTCTACCTGTATATTTGACGATTCAGCTCTACACGTGTGTGTTGATACGAACGATCTTTCTTGGAAAGATCTTTTCCGAGAAAGATCGTAATTGTTACGTCTATGGCCAGCTTTAGGGTAGAACTACACAGACAATTTGGACGCGTTTCTGCTGGATCCAACGATGGTCAACAAAATGCTCGTGTCAAGTTGGATGCGATGGGAAACAAGATAAGTAATACAAAAGTCAGATGGTGTTGCAGCATTCATCCGACACAACATGACTGGCAGATGCAGCATGAACGCTTCAACAGCTTCCGACATTTCTATCTCTTACCTTATTTACATTGTAAACGCAGGCGTTTTGTCATCCAGCGACGGATCCAGCAGGATAGCGTCCAAATCATCCATGTAGTTCTACCCTAAATTGAACTGGAATCGGGCGATCTTTACATTGGTTGTTTCAGGCTTTATAAAGTGTAACCTCGCAGATCCGTTATCCAGAAAGCGCCAAATTACGGAAAGGCTGTCTCTCGTAGGCTCCATTTTATCCAAATAATCTGAATTTTTAAAAATGATTTCCTTTTTCTCTGTAGTAATAAAACAGTAGTTTGTACTTGATCCAAACGAAGATATAATTAATCCTTATTGGAGGCAAAACCAGACTATTGGGTTTATTAAATTTAATTCAAAATTTTCTAGTAGACTTAGGGCTCCTAGCACGGGCGTTTTTGACCTGCACTCCCCTGCGTTGCGTTTGGCTCCGTTCAGCCGCAGGAGAGCGCAGGTCTAGACGCACCTCATTTTTGTTCAATGAGGTTGTACCCACGAGACGCGTGTAAGCGCCGAACGCAGATTCAGACGCAACATGCTGCATTTTTCCTGCGTTCGGCGCTTACATGCGTTCGTGTGAGTACAGCCCCATTGAAAATAATTGAGTGCGTCTATACCTGCGCTCCCCTGCGTTTGAACGCAGCAAAACGCAACGCAGGGGAGCGCGGGTAAAAACGCCCGTGTAAAAACGCCCGTGTGTAGGAGCCCTTAAGGTATGAAGATCCAAATTACAGAAAGATCCATTATCCATAAAACCCCAGGTCCCGAGAATTCTGGATAACAGGTCCCATACTTGTACTAATGAGAGAATTACAAATGTTGCTATTTAAAAGTTGAGACTGCAGCCTGTTGTATGGGAATGTCATAAAACGGGCAGTAATTAAATGCAGACTTCTGAAGAAGCCTTGGGGGGGGGCACTGATTTTCTTTTTTTAAAATTGATTCTGCTTTGGTAAAATGTGCACTTGCTTCATTTGTAGCTGCTGAAACTGGAACAGGGTAACCAGATGCATTGAATCTTCTGAGCCCAGCAGGTGGGGGGGAAAAGAGATTATGTTGCAAATGTTAATCCTGGCTCTGCAATTTCGCCCATACAAACTAAAAGTGTATTATTGAAAAGTCATTTGTACCGTATAATCATCATTTTCAGGACAGCTGGAGCCCAAAGACCTACATACTTCAAGACTTTGCTGCACATCAGCATTTTCCCCCCTTTTTATTTGCTTCTAGAGGACTGATATCGCTAATTGAAGATTAATTGAAAGATTAATTGCATGGCTAAATTTTACGACTAATGGTTGGTGTAAGACATGCCAGCTTCTAAACAGATGGAGAAAGTGCAGTAATCTTAGCGTACAGGATTATATAGTTGGGCAAATCTATGGGTCCTATCCCATAACATATCAACCAATTTAATGGATCATTGATATTGTATAATTAAGGAGAAGTGCTGCAATAATAAACAGGAGTAGAATGTTGGGATTTTGCTAGAAAAATGGCAGAATATCATGGTGTTATTAAAAGCAGCAATCTTGTTTGTTAGGAATTTCGTATGTTTAGCGTGGGATATTTCTTGAATATATTTATTCGCAAGTGAAAGCTGCCATATTGTTTGCCTAATCTTGTCATAGATATACCCATAAAGAGGATCACCAGAGGCCACCCCTTCAGACTAGAAGAAAAGGACTTTCATTTGAAGCAGCGTAGGTGGTTCTTCACAGTGAGGACAGTGAGGTTGTGGAATGCACTGCCGGGTGATGTTGTGATGCTGATTCTGTTAATGCTTTTAAGAGGGGTTTGGATGATTTTTTGGACAGACATAATATAAAAAGCTATTGTGATACTAAACTCTACAGTTAGTTTAGCTATGGGCATATATGGTTTGTGTGAAAGAGTGGAGGGGTGTGTGTGTGTGTGTATGCTGGGTTTTAATTTGGAGGGGTTGAAATTGATGGACTTTTTTCAACCCAATTTAACTATGTAACATAGTAACATACACAATATTATGTAACTATGTAACCATGTAACCCAGCTGATTCAAGCCAGACCTAATGCCTAACATCGGGGCCCAACCTCCTACGTGTGACTGGAAGCAAATTCCACCAAAAATGTTTCAATAACTTGTGGAAAGCCTTCTCAGGAGAGCAAGAAGGTAAAGAGAGCAGGAAAGAGAAGGACAAATTCATATTAATACCCTTGGTTTTCGAAAGAGATGACAAGGCATTGTTGGCATGCTTTTGGCCATAAAGTGTATATGGTACCTATCCTATATAATAAAGTTGAAGTGTCTCTGCGTCCAGTCCCTGTGT
>CM044432.1:18835530-18858407 GCA_024363595.1 Xenopus borealis | reverse complement strand
ATGGAGGAATACCAGCTTTCACATATTGGACAAGATGCTTTAGGGTACCTGCCTGTTTGTTTGAGTTCAAGGGACTGTACATTTTTATGGGCAAACTTACAGTACCTTGGATGCCTTTATGAAATGACCAGGGAGTCGGTATCTCCCTCCCATTACTCCTCGGTTAGTGTAGAAGGAGAGATCCCCAAATGATTCAAGGAATATTTCCCATAATACAGTCTGGTTGCCTGGTGGGTCTCGCAGCACTACTTCAAACAAATGAGACTTGTATTTCTCCAGTAATGAGAATTGTGTTTAGAAAAACATGGCAGAAAAGAGCTGAAACTTGAAGAAACCACAAAAAATTAAGGAAACATAAAAACTGTAGAACAAATTAAATCCTGCATATAATTTATTCCTCATTTGATAAATTCAGATATAAAGTACAACTGATGAAGACCACAATGGGATCAATCCTGTTTGTGTCCAAATGTGATCAAGACATTCTATGTACTATTACCTCTTACTACACTGATGCTCTGCTGAGTCACACACTCTTCAACCACTTTCAACTCTCATCCATGTATCAGTTTTCTGGTCAATGCTTTTCTTATTTACAAGAAACCCAATATATGCATTTTTGTCTAAACATAAATCAGCTGTATTACTTACTGGAAACAAGCACTACTACAATGATGGTAATCTCCATGCATATTATCCAGCAACTACAGGCAATTGAGCAATGGTATAAGTGCTGGTCAGGGAATTCATTGTTGGTATTTGGAAGGAATGCACTAAATACACTATTTTGGATTTGGCCGAACCCCCAAATCCTTTGTGAAAGATTTGGCTGAATACTGAAGTGAACCCTAATTTGCATATGAGGGTGGGGAGGGGAAAAATGTTTTTTTACTTCCTTGTTTTGTGACAAAAAGTCCCATGATTTTAAAGAATCTGATTTGGTTTGCCCTGGCACAAGCATTTGACTGAATCCTTCTGAAAAAGGCAGAATCCTGGCCAAATACCGAACTGAATCCTGGATTCGGTAATTCCCTAGTATTTGGGGGTGGTTATTGCAGCTTTAGCACCATTACTGCATTTAATAAATCACCCCCAATGATGTTGTAAGAAGATCATTTATGTATTAAATACAATGAAGACGGCAGCACATTTATGGACTGGTATAAGTGCAGCCTAAAATGACACAAACTATATAATATGAGGATACATGAAATGGAATATCTCAGTAGAAATCATATCTGCCATTTAAACCACTGGCCGACTGAATTCTAATTCAATATAATCCACTTTCCAGTGTATCATCCTTGATTAAATGAATTCATCTTTGAAAAGCAATTTCAGATATTCCCAACAAAAACAATATACGTTTATGTTTATCCTCTGCAGAAAGGCAGCTAAGGAGTCTTTTGTTCCCAAAATTCATATTCAACGCTGATGTTTATGAGAAAGCTGGCGACATTCTTCTAAAAGAAAAAAAAAAAAAGCCCCATTGAATAAATACTAGCCCTCTTGTCTGGACTGATATCTGTCAATGATCAGTGCCCAGTGCTAGTAGTTACACACGCAAGTTATCTGAAATAAATCGACGTCAGCGAGGAATCTTCAGGTGCAAAAACAGCTCTTTCTGTCCAAGGTGTAACTTGAGTCTCCACCATGTTTTTTTCCCCACTGTCGTCTTATGCCAGCAAATGTCCAGGTGGCTGCAATCTATAAAACTGCGGAGAGATCCCATCGCCAGCTGTTCTGGGACCTTCTCAATTTATATTACTGGTTGAAAAGTGTAATATCTTTAGAAAGACAACATGAGCAGGTGCCCAGCTTGCTGGCTGGTGAGAATCAGCCTTTATCCTACCTGGGTGGAAGCGCTGGCAGGCACGATGCGCAAGAAGCTGAAAATGAAAAGATCTATTGAATGGGCAAATCAGAAGGATTTTTAAGGAAGTGATTAAGGGTACCAGCTACTGTGAAATTTAAACATTCACTCTATTGTATATGCTATTGTCAGCAACTTGTCTTCTGCTAATTATCACAACAAATGGTTTGAAAAAGGCAGTTGCACACCCTTACGTTCCCAGTTAATACTGCTACCCGGAGCACAATGATAGAGATATCGGCACCCTCAATTCTGAAGTACAAGAAAATGCATGATGTATATTGCGTCAAAGGGGTATTAACATTGCACTTTTCTTGGATAATGAAATATTCACATGGAGTGTGATGGACGCAACAGATCTTATTTGCTCTTAAATGAGAACTCAACCCCCCACTAATAAAAACCCCTACCCAGTACCCTACATAGTCCCCCCCCCTTCTCTCCCCCACACAGGTTATAACATCTATAAGTGGCCCTAATCCTTTAATCATCTATAGGTGCAGAGTAAGCGCAGTGGAGCTTGTGGGCGCCATATTTCGTACTGGCGCATGCGCAGTTGGAGCAGTCTTCCTGTAGCAACTGTGCATGCGCCAAAAGTGACTCAGAAGGGAAGAGGACCCAAAGAAATCCGAAGAGCCATTAGATGGTGCCCATAAATTCTGCTGCCATTACTCCAGCCTGACCCTTTCTGTACTTACTTTCCATCCTATGACAGGTCACTATGTTTGTATCATGTGTTTCCTCAGAACTCCAGCGTCATTGTGGGAACTTGTTTATGATGCACCAAAATGGGTGCCTTCTATCCACCTATCTTGCATTTGCCATCAACTACAACTTTGTGTGGCCAATTTGTCAAAACTTGAGTTGTCATTTTTTTTCTTTACTTGAGGCAACAACGAGGTGAATATACTCATGATGAATAATCTAGAACCTAGAATAGTCTGCATTTATTAAAGAATAAAACAATGAAAAGTGGCCAAAAAAAAATCAGCAAATAAAAGCTGGTGAGGTTCTATAGGAGTCAATGGTAATGGTCTCTAATAATCTGTTTATTTTTCCAGGTCATGAAAACATTCGAGTTTTTTTAGCCTTATTAAACATGAATAAAACAATGTGGCATGACTTTTTTCCCGAACACATGTGCACTAGATTTGACGCCTTTTTTTTTTCTGGTGCTCACATTTTTATTTTTTCTCAAACTGGAGAATTAGTAAATAGGCGTCTTGGCGTGCAATTCCTTTGGTGTAAATAACCTGCAGCCAGTAATAGTAGAGTTGTTACCTTTCCAAAAATCCCTTCTTTGGGGGAAATTCACTAAAGCACCAGCGCTAATTTGCCAGCGTAACGTCATTTTGCAACTTCGCTAATTCACCGACACCGACTCTGGCGAATTTTTGCTAGCAAAGTAGGGCAATAGGACAACTTTATTTTATTGATTAAAGGTTTCCTGGGCTTGTGTAGTGTAATGTAGTGGCTGTAACATACACTTCTTTTATACTTTGAAATTCACGCCGTATGCAAATTAGGCATCGCTAGCGTAAAAGCGCTTTGCCTGGCGAAGTAACACTAGCGCAACTACGTTACTGTTCACCGACCAGTGCGTAACTTCGCACTTTAGTGAATTTGCGTAGCGCTGGCGAAACGTTTGCGAATTTTCGCATTTTAGTGAATTTCCCCCCTAGTCTTTTCTTGTACAAACCAAACTTTCACTTCCATCAGCAAACACACGGAACATCTCCTGACATCAAAATATTCCTCAGGCAGATGTAGGGGAATAATTTGTGACTCTTAGCAGTGATTGCGCCTCCCTCCTGGTTAGATTGTGCTGCATTTTATAATTACACCTTAGACTTAATGGATTAAGACAGAGATTTTGTGTGACATCTTTAATAAAAAAGTAGGGAATTTTTCTCCCCCCACCAGGTGTACATTTAGGTCCTTCAAACTGAACTCTATTCAGAGATGTGCAAAAGTCTTGCTTCATTAGCTTTCCTGTTCTTGCTGATTGTATTTAATTGCTACGTTTAGCCTGGATTTTGGATTGGGGTTAGTTAATCTGTCGTTATAAGGCTGCTCAGAGCTCTCCCTGTATAATTTTTGTAGTTTGAAGTAGAGACTTCATGCAAATGAATGCAAGCCAGAACTGCCGTTTTCAGCCCACAAAGGATAAAAAAGGCTGTGTGTGTAAATGTGGCAAATGCTGATATTTTGCTTCTATAAATAGTATTGGGTTTTATTGGTGCTGTTTCCTGTGAGTTTTTGGCTCCTTATCTCTGTTTTTCAGAGAGCTGAACACAGCCTGTTCTACTGTGCACCCGACTCCCAACAGCTGGAACCCTGATGCTTTTTATTCATCTGAGTATGACTGATTACTGGGAGAAATGTGCAATGGAGCTGCACAATGGCACACAAAGTGGGACAATTAGCAGAGGTGCATTCATGTGACTGTGACCTGAACTACAATACAGAGTACAGGACATTTGGCATCTAGGAGTCTTTTGAGACATAGCTCAACCAATGACAAAATTGGAAGCCCATATTCTGAACAAGATTCCAAATGTATATAAATATAAGTGTGTAACTCTAATTCGGGCTATATTAGGTTATGTCCAGCTAAGAAACAGTAGAGCATGGTTTACACTGGGCTCTAACACACAGGAATGGGCCTTCGCTATGTGGACAGTAGGAAGGCGAGGTGTAGCAGAACTGTGTTTAAAAATAAAAATAAGGAGGCAAGGAGGTTCTTGCAGCAAAATAAGTTTATTGTCCAAGACAATGACCACAGGGTTATGAACTTACAGATCCACAAAAGCAGCACCAGAGGCATGATATAACCCCATGTTGAGCAGTTTAAGGGGCATAGTTACAGTATTATGCTGTTTAAAAAAATGTCAGGATAATACACCACACATGGGCAGGCTTTGACGTGAAAAATGGCGTAAACAATTTTATGCATTTTTTTTATGTGACTTCTGCCGGAAGCAATGTAAAATAACAGTGGCAACTCTGGCATTCACATGGTGTAAAATAACACACACCGTCACCATTTATTTTTACAACGTTTTTTCGTCGTTTTGTTTTACACAGCATTATATATATTCCCCAGGGTCATACCTAGGGTTTCATTGCCTCATGTGGTCCACATCTCATACAGCATAAATGGATCAGGGAGAATAATCTAAGCCTGATTCCCTATCCAGACAGTGGTCCCTTCATTTAAGCCAGTGATCCCCAACCAGTAGCTTGTGAGCAACATGTTGCTCTCCAACCCCTTGGATGTTGCTCCCAGTGGCCTCAAAGCAGGTGCTTATTTTTTAATTAACGGCTTAGAGGCAAGTTTTGGTTGCATAAAAAACAGATGTCCTGCCAAACATTCTCTCCTGTAGGCTGCCAGTCCATATAGGGGTTACCAAAAAGCCAATCAGAGCTGTGGGACTCAGTGGGACTCAGATTTTTTATATTGTTGTAAGTGCTATTCTCATATCTACTCGGGAGCTGTTATCTTGTGTCAAGAAGCTGTTATCTTGTTACATTCCTACTGTGCTGTTGATAGGCTGCTGTGGGAAGATAGAGGGGTGAGATCACTCCAAGATGCAATGCAGAAGAGTCACATGACTATGGGAACCTGGGAAACTAACATGTGTAGCCCCATGTCAGATTTAAAATTAATTAAAAAAAAGAAAATTAAAAATCTGTTGAAATATGGATTTCAGTGCATAATTCTGCTGGAGTAGCACTATTAACTAGTGATGGGCGAATTTATTTGCCTTGGGCGAATTTGTGGCGAATTCCTGCGATTCCCCGCAGGCAAATAAATGTGCGAAAACCCCAGAATTTTTTTTTCCAAAAACGGAAGCCCGTGTCCAAAAACGAGGCATTTCGCAAATTTTTCGTCGTTTCCCATGTATATAAAATAACAAATTTCAGGTGCAATTTCTATGGACATTGTTGAGTCTGTGATCTAAATGTCTGCCATGTTTGTCTATAAAATCAGCCGAGCCTTAAAAAGGTAAGGACAAGGCCAAATGCAAGACAATGCAAAGCAAGCATGCCAACAGTGCATTTATAAAACAGAACATTACACAGCATTATATAAGTTTTAGTTAGAAAGTAAAAAGAAAAGCGGAATGTGATGATAGCTAATATTTGTCTCATAAGTCTGACTGTATCGATAAACTGTTCATTACACCATTAAACTGCAGACATAGCTCATATGTAATTTTACATTGATTTCTATAAACTGCTGATTTCCTTTCCTGTGGTCTAAGAATTGCTCCACGGTTAATTATATTTTTTCAGCCGTTTGCTTTTCCAATTCTGCTGATTCCTTTTTCTCTTCATTAAAGCAAGAAGACCAAGTAAATGCTGACTCCACTGATAACTCCTGCCAGATATTTCTTTTCAAGCATAATACTGAAACAAGATGAAACAAACACATTGGACATTCAAAAAAAAAACTGAACAGTGTTTAAAGCCATGAATCCTGGTTTAAAAAAAATATATAGATTTTGGTAACTACCCCTTCCAACATTCCTGACTGAGAGATCAGAATATTTTAGCCTACACCAGACTTCCCCTGGTTACACCCAGACACCCCCTGTTCTGCCCTTAACCATTCATCTACTGAGTAATTGACCCTCATTATCAGGTACTTAAATGAAAAACAGCATTAACTTGGATATATAACGATATTACAGGTATGGGACCTGTTTTCCAGAATGTTCGGAACCAGGGCTTTTCCGGATAAGGGATCTTTCTGTAATCTCAAGAAATATCTTGAAAAAATTGTCAATTTCTTTCATGATTTAGGTATGGCTTGTTCAGCTGAAATTAAAAAATCACGATGAGCTTTATGAGAGATTTTGGTAGATTTAATATGAAAAACTTTCAATCAGATGTGGCGATACTATCTATTATTTCACCCAGAAATGTACCGTGTTACTAGAGTATTTGTGGGACATGGGTTTTGCTATTGAGTGCTGTTCTTAGATCTACCAGGCAGCTGTTATCTTGTGTTAGGGAGCTGTTATCTGGTTACCTTCCCATTGTTCTGTTGTTAGGCTGCTGGGTGGGGGAAAGGGAGGGGGTGATATCACTCCAATTTGCAGTACAGCAGTAAAGAGTGATTGAAGTTTATCAGAGCACAGGTCACATGACTTGGGGCAGCTGGGAAACTGACAATATGTCTAACACCGTATCAGATTTCAAAATGAAATATAAAAAAAATCAGTTTGCTCTTTTGGGAAATGGATTTCAGTGCAGAATTCTGCTGGAGCAGAACTATTAACTGATGTGTTTTGAATAAAAAAAATTTCACCACAACAGTATCCCTTTATTATTCATAATAATAATAATTATTATTATTATTATTGTGACTATAACAGTGTATTAAATGAGAAATCCCTAAAAATTAATAGGACTAAAAATTCCATGTTTTATATAGTGAACTTATTGCACCAGCCTAAAGTTTCAGCTTGTCAATAGCAGCAATGATCCAGGACTTCAAACTTGTCACAGGGGGTCACCATCTTGGAAAGTGTCTGTGACACTCACATGCTCAGTGGGCTCTGAGCAGCTGTTGAGAAGCTAAGCTTAGGGGTCGTCACTAATTATCCAGCAGAAAATGAGGTTGGTCTGTAATATAAGCTGATGCTACAGGGCTGATTATTAAATTCTGATGCTAATTGCACTGGTTTCTGTGCTGCCATGTAGTAATTATCTGTATTAATGACTAATCAGCCTTATATTGTGACATTTCTATTCTATGTGTACTGTATATTGTGAGTGGGTCCCTAAGCTCAGTAAGTGACAGCAGCACAGAGCATGTGAATCAGTGAATCAGCAGAAAAGAAGATGGGGAGCTACTGGGGCATCTACTGGGGAGACACAGATCTTTACTGCTAAAGGGCTGTGGTTGCCTTGGGCTGGTACACAAGCACAAAACATCATGTACAACATTTCTACCTACCTCTTTAGTTTAACTTTCCTTGTCCTTTAATATAATTGTTTCAAAGGCCAAAAAGCAAGTGTTTACAGAATGCCACTGTTTTGTGAGCTGCCCCATGCTATAGCCTTACTGCAATCCCTGCGTTTTCCTTCCTTCCGTAAACAGGGAAAGTTGCAACTTGATCTGAGCTGTAAAGTAAGATGCCCCCCCTCAGCAGCCATGCCCTGGGTCAGCGTATGTGGCAGGTTACCCAGGGCAGCAGAGCATTTTGCCGGCCTCAGCAAGGGCACTCTCTGGTGGGAAGCTGTATCTGGCTCGGTGAAACACAGTAAGAATCTTTGCTACTTGGGGATTATTTTTAAACGCACCCGAATGAAGAGTTTAATAAATTATTCATTGGTCTGAAGAAAGAAAAAAAAACCAGGCAGCAGCTGATGTCAGGGGAGAGTTCAGTGTAGCACGGGGCAGGCAGTGCAAGGAATGCGAGGCAGGTTGCACTGTCCCCAGCCTCTCCTCTCCCTGTCACATACTGACTGTCACATACTGACTGTCACACACTGACTGTCACACAGAGACCCGGCACAATGGAGCTCAGCAAGGAGGCAGCCCTTTTGCTTGTACTGGTGCTCGGAGGGACACTTTGCACCGTGCAGCCCAAGAAGCCAGTGAGATGCCCAAAAACATGCAGCTGCACTAAGGAATCCGTCATCTGTGTTGGCTCTCCCTGGGTGCCCAGGACCATTCCCGGCGACATCAGCTTCTTGTAAGTGAGACATCAGCCGTAGAAACTTGTGTGAGGGAATGGGGGCTGCAGCAGCTCATGGGGTCCTGTTGCCAGGCTGGAGTGTTTGCAGAGATAGACTGCATGGATACAAGAAACAAGTGCATGGATTAAATAGCATCATCACTGTAAGGCAGTGGTCCTCAAACTTGGCCCTCCAGCTGTTAAGGAACTACCAGTCCCACAATGCATTTGCCTGATTGTGGCTGTCAGACTCCTTCATTGCATTGTGGGACTTGTAGTTCCTTAACAGCTGGAGGGCCAAGTTTGAGGATCACTGCTGTAAGGAAACCATGCATTTTGTAATGTATTAAACATTATGGTAACACTGCTTCCCTGCTTCCTAGAGCAATAAGGTATGGAAAGGGAACTACACTTTAAACTAATGGCAAATTAGACAGAGAGTTTGCTTGTCTTTTGGGGGGCCGGGATTAGAGGCAAATGCAACACTGCTAGATGGCCATGTGACAGGGTGAGATTAAAGGGGGTTCTTCACCTTTAAATTAACTGTCAGTAGGATTTAGAGAGTGATATACTGAGACAATTAACATTTGTTTTTAATTTATTATTATTTGATTTTTTTTTTTTAGTTATTTTGTTTTTTCTTTTTGTTCAGCAGCTCTCCAGTTTGCAGTTCTTGTCACTAGGTTCCAAATTACCCTAGCAACCATGCACTGATTTGAATAAGAGACTATGAATAGAAGAGGCCTGAATAGAAAGACGAGTAATTAAAAGTAACAATAACAATACATTTGTAGCCTTACAGAGCATTTGTTTTTTTTAGAGGGGTCAGTGACTCGCATTTGAAAGCTGGAAAGAGCCTGAAGAATAATTCAAAACTATAAAAAAATAAAATGAAGGCCAGTTGAAAGGTTGCTTAGAATTAGCCATTCTATAACATACTAAACGTTAACTTAAAGGTGAACCACCCCTTTAAACTACTTGATGATATTGTTGCTGAATTGTAGCCGCTGGGGTAACCTTAAAGGGATACTGTCATGGGGGAATTTTGCATTAAAATCCATTTCTCAAGAGAGCAAACAGATTTTTTTATATTTCATTTTGAAATCTGACATGGGGCTAGACACACTGTCAATTTCCCAGCTGCCCCAGTTTATGTGACTTGTGCTCTGATAAACTTCAATCTGTACTGCAAGTTGGCAAGAACAGCACTCAATAGTAAAAACCCATGTCCCACTGCGTTCCATTCAGTTACATTGAGAAGGAAAACAGCCTGACAGAAAGCAGTTCCCTCCTAAACTGCTGGCACAAGTCACATGACTAGGGGCAGCTTGGAAATTGACAAAATGGCTAGCCCTATGTCAGAATTCAAAACTGAATTTTAAAAAATCTGTTTGCTCTTTTGAGTAATGCATTTCAGTGCAGAATTCTACTGCAGCAGCACTGTCAGCTGATGCATTTTAAAAAAAAACATGTTTTCCCCTGACAGTATCCCTTTAAGTTGTATTTCAACGGATTCAAGGATTGCAAAGGCCTAATATACACCTGGGTTGTTGGAAACATGGAATCTACAGCTGTTGTATTGATGTTGGACCTCAACTCCCAGCAAACCCTGGCAGTCAAAATGTTATGGGGTGCAGATTGGGGCAGATCAACCCCAACTGGACAGTCTCTGACTGGATGGCCTAACAAAGGGTTCATTTGCGACCACGAGGTTCAGTGCAAAGTAAAAAAGTGGGTCCATCCTAATGCTATTCATAAAACTACTTGCATCAATACAAACTGCTCCACACTTGCTACAAGTTGCTGGCTGTACTGCTTAAGGTACAAATTATGTTACTTTCAGAGGTTTCTTTGCCAGTTGCACCTTAATGCGTAGCACACACTGTTATGGCTCTGGTTGTGGCACTACCAGCAAAGCAAAATTCAAATTGAGCTTGATTTTTCATTACTATATATATATATAGCAAGTCCCAAGTCACTGCCTATACTACTTTCTGTTGCCCAGAAATAAGCTGGAATTATGGGACATATCAGATTGTATACATATGTTGTACTTTGCACTTGCAAATAAGCCCTATAGAACAGGGGTCCCCAACCTTTTTATGATCCAGGACCGATTTAGTGCCAAATTTTTTTGCAAGGAACGGGGGGTTGGGGGAGGCAGTCAGGAGGGGTTGGAGTCCAATTTGACGTGCCTAGTTAATTTGGCACTAGCCTCGTGGCCCAGTTCAAGATTGGCCGCGTCCCACTTCTGCTTGGGGACCCCTGCTATAGAATAAAAGCAGTGCCATAATATTTTGAGGCATAACTGGCAATAAGTGATTGGCAAAATTTTTAGCCACTAAAAAAGGATCCATCGAAAAAAACTTCACAGATTGGAAAAAGTAGCCACAAAAAAAAATAACACCTGTTGAATTCAATGTACAAATATTCGCCATTGCGCACATTCTTCAGCAAAGTAAAATGAGATACATTCTACCATCACTACTGGCAGCAATTATAACCTGCATGGGAAAACCAGTGGTTGAAACAGTAAAGAGTTATCCCATTAACGTTCACCCATCTTAAGAGACAAGAAATCATTCCAGATATACATTCTATAAATGCCACCAATACACAGCTTTCTGGTGCCTGTATAGAAGAGTTGGGCCTCTTTGTCCATTTGTATTTTTTTGTTCTTCAACTTCCAATATTGTCCCTTCAGTGCTGCTGGCTGCTGAGTATATGGGAGTTGTAGTTTAACAGACAATGCTTAGCACCACTGGCATTCCAGCTGTGACACATAACCCTGTATAAGTACACAACATCCAAGGGAAACAATTCTTTTAGGTGTTTAAAGGTTACAAAATCATTATCCTTGATGATTCCTGCTTGGGTTTTTTTTTACGCCTTCCTGTGGATCAACTAGCAGTTAAACAGGTTATTTAAACATACAGTACAAAGGTTGAACTTGATGGGCGTGTGTCTTTTTTTTTCAACCTAAGTTACTATGTTATTATACTGCAGCATTGGCATTTTGTTACAATTTATGTGTAATATTATAATTGAATCTTTCATACTGCAATGTCTATGTAACTAGGCGATGTTTCCCTTGCCTGGAATTTTGCTTCCTCTGAGATCCATTTACGGGAATTTATGGGTTATTATCATTATCTCCCTAACTAAGGACCCTATGAAGCTTCTGGTCAATAGTTGGGCAGGCCTAAAAGTAAGGTTCCTGTTGCCTTGATCAGTCTTTGAGTTGCATAAATTGGATAGTGTTCTTTATTATTCTTTGCCTACATTGCACCAAGATGTACCCTATCATAAAAGGTCTACAGAACACACATACTTTTTATATAACCCCATAGTCTTCCCAACTTTCAAAGGTTATGATGTGACCTCTTGAGGTCTGCTGGATGTAAAGCCGCCTGAAAGTGACCAATAGCTAAGCAGATATTCCATGGCCAGTATATGCACCCCCTATGTGACCAGAAGCAGTGCTTCATGTATTAGTCTAGATCTGTAGTGCCCATCAGTGATGTTGTGGGGTTCATGGAAGGGTTGAACTTGATGGACAGCTCTTTCTTCTTTCAACCCAAATGAACCATGTGACTATGTGTCTTCTCTGTGTGTGTCTGTAGGAGCCTGGTCAATGGGACTTTTAATGAAATCAAGGAGAGGATTTTTTCCCATCTGCCCACCCTGCAGCTGCTGTGAGTATGAGAACAAGCTCTGTGTGTGTCTCAGGGACAGCCATCATTGTTATTCCAGACACATCTCTCCTAGTTAGGGGAAAACACATTTACTGCTCTGCTAACTTTCCTTCCTTCGGATCACTTGTTTTGTGCATTTATAAATATATATATTTTTTAAAAAAAGGTATTTTTGGTCAGTTTTTTTATTCTGTTGCAACTATTTTTCAAAGAAAATCCAGTTTTCACAGGACGGTGTTTGATGAGTTTGGGGTGGAACATTTTGGATCACTTCTGCTTGATGAAGATATATCTATATATATATATATATATATATATAAAATATGGTCATGGTTTACAATAGAGTTGGCGTTAAAGGGTTAAAGGGGTTGTTCACTTGCTGACTTTTAGGGGCAGATTTGAAGGGTTGAAGTGAAAATTTTAATAAAATTTGAATTTTAAAAATTCGAATTTTGAAGTAATTTTTGGCTACTTCAACTACCAAACAGCCCAAAATTCAATTCGAATTGAAATTTTTTTTAATTTACTGTAAAATCCTTTGCCACCTTAAAGCAGCTGAATTGCCGTTGCAGCCTATGGGGGACCTCTTGGAAGCATTCCTGAAAAATCTAATTTTTTTTTGGAAAATCATTTGAATCATTTGACTCGTTCGATCGAAAATGCATCAGTTAATAGTGCTGCTCCAGCAGAATTCTACACTGAAATCCGTTTTTCAAAAGAGCAAACAGATTTCTTTATATTTCATTTTGAAATAATACATGGAGCTAGACATATTGTCCGCTTCCCATGAGCCCCCAGTCATGTGACTTGTGCTCTGATAAACTTCAGTCACTCTTTACTGCTGTACTGCAAGTTGGAGTGATATCACCCCCACCCCGAGAGCCTAACAACAGAACAATAGGAGGGTAACCAGATAATAGCTCCCGAACACAAGATAACAGCTGCATGGTAGATCTAAGAACAGAACTCAATAGTAAAATCCAGGTCCCACTGTGATACATTCGGTTACATTGAGTAGGAGAAACAACAGCCTGCCAGAAAGCAGTTCCATCCTAAAGTGCTGGCTCTTTCTAAAAGCACATGACAAGGCAAAATAACCTGAGATGCACTTACACACCAGTATTGCAACAATACACTTGCTGGTTCAGGAATGAAATTTTATATTGTAATTTAGAAATAAAAACTACATCATAAAAACCATGACAGAATACCTTTAAGATTGGACTGGGTTGTATCCATTGCTCAACTTTTCTTTTTATTACTTATTTTCTTTACACTTCGGACTTCTGGGTGTGGGGCGTGCAGACCCACTGGCTGCAGTCCTTATGCTTCACCCAAATCCAAAAACCCAATGCAGTTCTCAGCTCATAAGATCAGCAGGAAAAATATCTGACTGAATCCCCTAAACGACATTGAAAAGTGCAATTTTTGTAGATGTTTGTAGAATTGCTAAAACGAGTTTTGCCTTTTGGGCAGATTTCTAATGAATTGCCTGCAGTACATCTGTTTCGGGGAGTAGTAGCAATGTACTTCTGGGATATGTTAATGGAATAATGGGATTGGATAGAGACTTTCAGACCTCAGTAGGAATATTCCACTCTTGGGGGCAGATTTACTATTGGTCGAATTTCGAATAGAAAAAAATTAGAAATACAACCAATAAAATTTTTTTTGGTGGTTTTTCAATCAAATAGGTCAGTTTTCAATTGAATTCTAATTGTTCTATTGCATCGTTAAAACTGAACGATTTGAACGATTTAAAAAAAAAAAAAAATTAGATTTTTCAAAACGTAGAAAAAAAGCTCTGTTAAGGCTATGGGAGGTCCCCCATAGGCTAAAATGGCAAGATGCCAGGTTTAAGGTGGTGAATGGTCGATTTCTAATTTTTTTAACGAGACAGTACTTCGAAATTTCGAATTTTCCAATTTTTTCAATTCAAATCGAATTAGGCTAAAATGGCAATTTGCCAGTTTTAAGGTGACAAATAGTCAAGTTCAAAAATTTTTTAAAGAGACAGTACAATTTTTTCAATTCAAATTGAATTTGGGGCTATTCGATTGTTGAAGTAGCCAATAATTGCTTCAAAATTCTAATTTTAAAAATTAGGCTAAAATGGCAATTCGGCAGGCTTAATGCCGAATGGTCGAATTCAAATTTTTTTTTTAAAGAGAAAGTGTTTCTGAATTTGAATTTTCTCAACTCGAAACTAATTTTGGGCTATTCAATAGTCAAAGTAGCCCAAAATGACTTAAAATTTTTAAAATTAGGCTAAAAGGGAAATTCAGCAGGTTTAAGATGGGGAATGGTCAAATCAGGGATGTCACTGCTTATGAAATAGCAGAGTTATTGGCTGTTTGCAATCTGAATTAAAACTTTGCATAATTGGCTACAGCCAACTACAGCTAAAGTGCAGGGAGCCAAGTGCAAGTCTCCTAGAGCCCTTTTGCAATGACTGATCACATGTAAGCCAATATTCGGGATCTCACCTACTAATATGTGTATCAGATGGTTGGATACAAAATCATTTGGCAATTGTCACATTATACTGATCCAGCTAATAAGTGAATCATTCAGACTGAATAAAACTATATCATTATAAAATGCTGTGCTAATCTATTCAGGGGTGTCTGAGAACTCTGGACACCTACAGGTGGGCTGTCTGGTTGTGCTGGGGCAACAGATTGTAAGGACCACCTGCTCCATTAGCATGAATGATGAGCAGTATTAAAGAAATTGCATAAAGAAATAAAAAGAAATCCCAAAGTCCCTAAAATGATTTACAGTTCCATATGTTCTCATCTTAGCCGAATCCCAAATTCAAACTGTTTTGATCCAAGCAAAAATAAATTTTTGACTTACAGTATACAGAAAATGTAAATAAATTTTTTGTCATTTAACAAAAATTACTCAAGCAGTGAACCAAGGTGTCCTTTATTGTACAGGTACTAACTCTGCTTCTTCCGGGACAATCTGATTCAATATTCAAGTCTGCACTAATATGCCAGATAATGATATTCCCACCAGGAGGTGATTGTCCATTTTAAGAGGGAACTGGGGGTGATTGTGCACTTCAGTAGGAAACTAGGGGTTATTGTGCATTGTAGGGGTAAACTGGGGTGATTGTACATTGTAGAAAGGAATCACAGGTGATTGTGAATCGTAGGAGGGAACAGGGGGTTGATTGTGCATTGTAGGGTGGATCTGGGGGTATTGTGCATTGCACAAGGGAATTTGGGGTGATTGTGCATTGTAGAGGGGAACTAGGGGTGATTGTGCATTGTAGGGGGAACTGGGGGTGATTGTGCATTGTAGGAGGGGACTGGGGGTGATTGTGCATTGTAGGAGAGGACTGGGGGTAATTGTGCATTGTAGGAGTGAATTGGGGGGTGATTGTGCATTGAAGAAGGGAATTGGGGTGATTGTACATTGCAGTGGGGAAATGGGGGTCACTGTGCATTGTAGGGATGAATCAAGGTGATTGTGCATTGCAGAAGGGAATTGGGTTGTGCATTTCTGCTGAATGTAACAGCAATAGCATGTTACTGCAGAAACACATCACCTTCTCAGAGACTACTGAGCTGCCTGGTATTTTCTTTTCTGCTCAGATTCCTTGTTGGAAAAACAAAGACCAATTTCTGCAGTTTAAGTTGTAGTTAATACAGTAATCCTTGCACCGAAAATAGAACTGTCATTAGTATAATGCCGACTTTGCAGTTGTCTAGCACTTCATTTAGTGACAGATACTTATTGCTTTGGACTGCTTTGTGCTGGGGCTGCAAAACAAACACAGAACATTTATCTGCTTACAAAATGAGCCTGTACAGCACTGATTCTCAGCCTCTCTCTCAGGGGACCCAGATATGATCCGGGAGTCAACTTTGTGATCCGAGAATTGGTTCTAGATAAATGAATGCGAATAAATGATATTGATCATACTAAAGATACTATGTTAAAGGTCCGTGTCAGGAACCATTAGTGGGACCCGGCCAATAAGTTAAAGGGGCACCATCACTAAACTATAGGGGATGCTTATTAAATCTGTTCCACATATAGTCTAATTTTTTTCAATATAAATGTTTTTTTCCATGTAAATCTTTTGGTGTTTGCACAAAGTATGACTACATGCGGCAAAACATCTCAAGGACCAACCTCTAAATCAGGAGCAGTTTCCTGTTACACAGCTTGATATCCACATAAATCCTCTGTATCATTTTCAATTAAAGGAGAAGGAAAGCAACCAATGCAGTTTATTTCCAATAGATTAACCACAATAGTGCAAGCTAAAATGCAATATTTAATCTATATATAGTCTAACACTAGAGCTAATTCGCCAGCGTGACGTCAATTCATAACTTCGGAAATTCACTAACACCGGCTCTGGCGAATTTACGCTAGCGAAGTAGATGGACTTGGGCAACTTCACACCCTTATACCAGGCGAAATTGTGCACTGACGAAGGATCGTAAATTCGCAAATTCACCAAAATGAACATTTTCCTGAACGTTAGCACTTATGTTAGACGTTACTTCACCTGGTCAGACATAGATAGGAGGAAATATCGATTTTTTTTGGGGGGGTTACCCTCCTTCCCCCCTACATTTCCTAACATATGGCAACACAACTATACAGGGGGCACATGTAGGGCAATAGGACAACTTTATTTAATTTATTAAAGGTTTCCTGGGCTTGTGAAGTGGAATGTAGTGGCTGTAACATATACTTCTATTATAAGTTAAAGTTCCCGCCATATGCAAATTAGGCTTCGCTAGCGTAACTGTGCTCTGCCTAGCGAAGTAACACTAGCGCAACTATGCTGCCATTCGCCGACCTGAGCATAAATTCGTACTTTAGTGAATTTTCGGAAGTTAGTGAATTTGCACCATTGAGGGGAGGAGGGAGGGGGAAAAAGGGAGAGAGAGTTGCAAACTGAGCATGCTCAAGCCCAAGGCCTGGAGGTTTAAGCTGAAGGTAGGAAGTCTGATACAGAAGCCCATGTGTACACAATAGAAGGAAAGAAATGTGGTGCTTCTTTTCACAAAGGACTCAAAGCAGCATTACTTTGAAGGTTTGCTGGTCTATTTTTATAGACCTTTCTGATTTATCAAAGGTCGAGTTGAATTTTCAAATGAAAAAAAATTAATCTCGAGCTATTTTTGTGTTCCTCGACTAGGGTATAGTCCAAATTCGATTAGAATTAGCAAAAAATTTGAAAATTTTAAATTTATCATTTACTCTTTAAAAATTAAAATTCGACCATTCACCATCTAAAGGCTATCGAATTGCTGTTTTAGCCTATGGGGGACCTCGTCGAACCTAGTTGGAGTCAAATGTTGGACTTTGAAAATGCAAAGTTTTTTTTTGGAAAAACTTTGAATCGAATGTGCTAAAAATTCTAAGGACAGTACTCCACTAACAACTACTTACCAACACTTTTTGTAATCTATCCTTCAGCCAGTATAAATACTATGTTCCAGGCCAATAACCAATAACCTTTTGTGTAGGACTGTATTAAATGCTTTGGAAAGATCACATCCACTGCCACCTCTGTATTCTTCCTGATCTCCGCATTGAAGGTTATTAAATTATTCTGGCAATATCTTACACATACATGCACAAACACATAGGTGCAAATTCACTAAAGCGCGAAGCGTGTAACGCTAGCCCTAATTCGCCGTGACGTCAATTCGCAACTTTGCCGATTCACTGGCGATTCCCTCGTGAAAATTTGCTAGCGAAGGAGATCGCTTTGTGCAACGTCACACCCTTACGCCAGGCGAAGTTGCGCACTGACGAAGGGACGTAACTATGCTAATTCACTAAGACGAACATTTTTGTTAAATGTTACCTCTTACACTAGAAGTTACTTTGCCAGGTCAGACCTGTTGAAATTCAATACAATAGATAGGAGTTTGAAAAAAAAAATTTGAAATTTTTTCTATGTCCCAAAAAAACGCTGGCGTCTTTTACCTTTTGTTGGATGATAGTCTGAAAAACAGCAAAATTTTTTTTAGGGTTACACTCCTTCCCCCCCCCTATATTTCCTAACATATGGCAACTCAGCTGTACAGTGGGCACATGTTTAGGGCAATAGGACAACTTTATTTATTAAAGGTTTCCTGTAACATACGCCTCTATTATACGCTTAAGTTTGCACTGTATGCAAATTAGGCATTGCTAGTGTAAATGCACTTTGCCTGGCAAAGTAACAGTAGCGCTACTTTGCTACCATTCGCCGCCCTGAGCGCAAATTTGCATCTTAGTGAATTTGCATAGCGCTTGCGAAAATTTACTTGGCGAGGTGCGGCGAACGTTGGCATAGGCAAAGCTAGCGCATTTTTGCGTTTTTTGCCCCATAGTATTGGGATTTGCAATGTATTCAAGTATCTAATTCTTTATTAACCCTACTAAAAGCGTTCACTGATTTCAGACAAACAGGCCTATAGTTTTCAGGCTGAGAACAGGATCCCTTTTTGAATACTGGCACCATGTTAACAAATGACTAATCTCTTGACAACACGCCAAACCTCAGTAAATCCTTAAAAATCAAGTAAAGTAGTATCGCAATCACAGAGCGAAGCATTTTCCAGGGGTAGCAAGTAGGCTGAGGGGGAGCGGGTCGTTATTTTGATGCCCATTGATTTCAATGCGTTTTGTGAATTTTTCGTTGTTTCCTTGTCACCAACTTCCTGTTTCCCACTTCATGTTTCCTACTTCCTTTGCCCTTTAACCAACTTCCTGTTTCCTTTTTCCATTCACGAAAACGGGACAAAATCACCCATCGCTATTTATAGGGGAAATGCAAGTGCCTTGTTTACATAATTTAAACATGTAGCCAGACATTGCTACTGTATATCAGCTATAAGCACCGACAAGTAACACAAATATTGCCCCTGTCATTATTGAGTAGTGCATCACAGCTGTCAATGACTAATGGTGAGTATGTCAATGTCTTATCCCTTTCTAACCTTCTCTTGTCCTTTTCAGCTTGCTGAATTCTAATTCATTTACTGTCATTCGAGACGATGCCTTTGCCGGATTATTTCACCTTGAGTACTTGTAAGTTCTCCATTCATATGTTATCTTGTGTCCAGTGGGAATGCATGTTTCCACTTCAGTTTACATTATCACAAAACCTGGCCCCCTATACTTGTTATGAATAGCTCTCCCCAGATATTTTGGCCAGATAATGACTGGTAGGTGAGGGCAATACAAGACAAGATACCAAAACTTCAAAGCCCAAGTTATAGAAGCTGGGTTATTACCTGTTTTTCTCCATAGGCGTGAAAAGCAGCCCGGCTTATTTTACCTTAAGTCCTAGGGATTTCAGAGCAAGCAAGTTTATTTTTTTTAAAAAAATCTATCATCTCTATTGTATCTATAGCTAAATCCTTAACCAATGGGGTCTCTCTTAGGGGGTTATTTGCCAAAATCCCAATTTTTCTGATAATTTTATTTAAAAAGTCAGACCAAACTAGAATCCACAATTTGACCATATTTATTATTTAAAAAGCATGATTTTATTGGATCAGAGAAAACCTTGACTTTTTCCCAAAAAGTCAGAATTTTTCAGATTTTTGCCTGAAATTGTCTGATTTTCAGGTTAATTCCAGCACAGACCACAGAAACTTAAAAATAGGATAGGGCCCTCTCCCATTGACTTATACTGTATACAACCTCAGCAGGTCTGAGATACCAGATTTTCAGATTCTGACTTTTTCCAGATAATTCTTGAAAAATGTTAGTTTTTTCCTACTAAAAATTCAGATTTTATACTAGAAAAACCAAATTTTTTTGTTTTTTGCATTCAGACATTAATAAATGTTCTTTTCATCTACACATGGACTTGCAGAAATGTGATTTATGTCTGTATTGTGGAATTGTATTAGGCTGTTTATCCGTTTATTTGCGTTTGCCATGTTTTTTTTACATTTGATCCTCTTTTGAATAGATATTTTGATGTGTAAGGACATATGGTTTATTGGCTGTTGGGAGGAGAATACTGTCTTTTCGATGCCATGACCCAATACAGCATTTTGTTCTTTAGGATTTGTCACATGAGTAATTTGAGAATTTGTTAGAATTTATTGATAAGTTCAGCAACAACTTCAGCAAGTTCTACAAGATTAATTATAATATTTGGCTGACTCATACTTTTAGTTAATTTCTAGATGCCAAAATATAATATCACACTGCAATCTGTTATGTAAATAAGTAATAGCTTCAAAATGAAAGAAAAAATGTTTTTTTCCCAAAATGATTCTATTTTACTAAATCATGTACATTATTGTTAGTCAAATCAAATATTAATTTTCATTGTGCCCCTTTAAGGTTTTTTATTCATTCTTTAAGATTTGTATAATATATTTTGTTCAGGTTCAGTGCTATATGATTAAAGGAAAACTATACCACCAAAATAAATGGACAGTAACACCAAAAGTGTTTTAAAATAATGACAATATAATATACTGTTGCCCTGGTGTGTTTGCTTAACAAACGCATCAATCCTACCCTGAGACAACAATAAGGACTTATCAAAGAAGGTAGTCTAACCTTGGTTTAATTGACTTTTATTTTTCTCTCGTCTTTTATTATTTCATATGTTATGAAGTTATTTCTTTCTATATGACACTATGCATTTACGTATATTTACAAACGCAAAAAAAGATTCATATCACATTATGATAAAAAGTGAGTTAGATAAGTAGAATAATTTCTACTGTAATCAGTATACTCCATTTTGTCTGTAAATGCAACCTGTATTTTATGAAAATAAAAAATTTTAGTTACAAAAAAGAAACGCATCAATCATTCATATAAACAAGCTGCTGTGTAGCCATGGGGGCAGCCATTCAAAGCTGAAAAAAAGGCACAGGTTAAACAGCAGATAACAGATAAGTTATGTAGTATACAATGGAATTCTTAAAAACTTATCTGTTATCTACTGTGTATCCTGTGATTGAATGGCTGCCCCATGGCTACACAGCAGCCTGTTTATATAAACTATAGTAGTACTTATCTGTTATCTACTGTGTATCCTGTGCTTGAATGGCTGCCCCCATGGCTACACAGCAGCCTGTTTATATAAACTGTAGTGGTACTTATCTGTTATCTAACTTTTTATCCCAGCTCGTTCAAGAACCTACTAGGAATAACTCTCTTTTGGATCTTGTAATAACTATTAATACTGAGCTCATCTCAAGCATTTGTGTGGGTGAGCATTTAGGGAATAGTGATCATAACATGGTCTCCTTTGAGATTTTGTTGCAGAGGCAACTCTATAAGGGAGTAACTAAAACATTGAATTTCAGGCGTGCAAACTTTGACAGTATAAGGGCATCTCTGCAACATATTAAGTGGGAAATGCTTTTCACAGGGTTAAACACTGAACAAAAATGGGAAGTCTTTAAAATGCTGCTTAATAAATATACATGTCAGTATATTCCACTTGTAAGCAAGGAATGTCGTTGCAAAACAAAACCTTTTTGGTTCAATAGGAGTGTTGGTGTTGAGGTGGGTAAGAAAAGATGTGCTTTTAAGGCTTTCAAGTTAGCTGGGACAGCCAAATCATTTATAAGGTACAAGGAGCAGGGCCAGAACTAGTGGTAGGCAGAGTAGGTGGCTGCCTAGGGCGCAATCATAGGGGGGCGCACTTTAGTTTTTACTTTGCCCCTGTCTCCAGCAGGAGCGTTCTGCTCTACTTCAGTCCCCACCTCCCTCTTACTTGCCCTTTGCCTGGCACAGATCTGGGGAAATATTTTTGCTGCTGCTCTGGAACAGGCTGGTGGCACAGGTACAGACTTGGGGGACCATGGCTGGTACAGACTTGTGGCACAGGTAAAGACTTAGGGGCAATGCTGGTGGCACAGTTACAGACTTAGGGGACCAGCTGGTGGCACAAGTACAGACTTAGGGGGCAATGGTTGGTGGCACACGTACAGACTTGGGAGGCAATGGCTGGTGGCACAGGTACAGACTTAGGGGGCAATGCTGGCGGCACAGGCAAAGATTTGGGGCAGTATTGTGGCTTGCTAGAACAGGTACAGATTGGGAGCAATATTTTGGATGCTACTGGCTGGCACAGGTACAGAGTGGGAGCAATATTTTGGGTGCTACTTGCTGGCACAGGTACAGAGTGGGAGCAATATTTTGGGTGCTGCTGACACAGGTACAGATCAGGGGCTGGCTGGCACATGTACAGTTTGATTCATTAATGTGTTATAAGGTTTCTTTATTTAAGAAAAAGTGAATAGGTGGGAAATGGTCATACAGAACGGGTGTGGGGGGCGCTGATTGTACCCCTTGCCTAGGGTGCCAAACTACCTTGGCCCAGCCCTGACAAGGAGGCCAATAAGTCATGAAAAAAGCGATCAGGCAAGCTAAAATCGATATGGAAAAGGATATAGCAGTAAACAGTAAAAAGAATCCAAAATTTTTTAAATATATTAATAGTAAAAAAATTAAACAGGAAGGGGTAGGACTTTTATTATCAGAGGGGGGTCAGCTGGTTGATGAGAACAAGCAAAAAGCACAGAATGAATACTTTTCATCTGTCTACAGAAATGAGGAACCAGCTAATGAAGGTTTCCTTGTTAATAGTCCCAATTCTAATAATACATC
>CM044432.1:18787872-18798358 GCA_024363595.1 Xenopus borealis | reverse complement strand
CCTATATGTAACCACCCTATTCAAATTCGTAAGAATACTAATGAAGTTTCTCTAGGCAGAAATGCACGTTAGCGAAAGATCGCTATCAAATGCTTGCTCTGAAGAATTAAACACTAGTGAAATTTCTCCAGCGTTCGACTCCTGAGAAGAAACTTTGCATTTTAGTGAATTAGTGTAGTGGTAACGAATTTACGCCTGGCAGAGTGGCACAAAGTGTGGCGGTGCACTTGCTTTCAAAAATTCTCCCTTTCGTGAATTTGCCCCATAGGGTGAAACATGACGGGACCCTTATTTATATCTGCACCATCTGCACTACCCCCAATATCTACAAATAAGGCAAGGCTATTTCAATACAGTTTTTTGCTCACCATTGGTCACCATAAATCTTAATCGCTAACGTTAAAGTCTATTGTTTACTGGTGAATTTATTGACATACCATGCTTTAGTGGTTCTGGTACAAATCATCTGATGTATTGATTTCTTTCACCTTTTCTCTAGTTCCATATACTCAATAAACTTTGTTTTACCCTATCATTATTAGGATGGAGACCCGTCTGTTCCACCTGAGAAGAGAAAGCAGGTAGGTGGCTCCGCCTAGTCATATAAGCACTTCTGTGTAGAACCAGATTAATGTTCTGCAGCAGTAAAGGGTGTTACTGTTTGCCTACTATTCTCCTATTCCTTAAAAATAAAAAACTAAGTTTTTAGTTTAGACTCAATAAAGAGAGATATATTAGGTGTATATATTATCTAATGGAAAAGGCTTTTGATTGATTTATCATACAGGAAAGATAAATAGATGCAAATTCAGTTGTTTACCAATGTAAGATAGATTGATTAAAAGTGGTTACACATATTCTGCCCTACCCACATTACAAAGATTCTTGTGTTGAACCGCCATAAGTATTTTTAAAGGGCAAGGAAAGTGTAAAATAGCATAAGGCTAGAAATGCTGTATTTTGTAAACTAAACATGAACTTACTGCACCACAAGCCCAATCAAACAAATCATTTATGCTTTCAAAGTTGACCACAGGGGGCTGCCATCTTGTAACTTTGTTAAAAATATTTGCCTGCCTCTGGCCCTGCACATGCTCAGTGTGGTCTGTGCTGCTTAGGGATGGTCATAAATGATCAAAAAACAAAGCTGTTTGAGCTCTGCATGGCTGGTAAGTAAGGTGGGAGCTCCCCCTGCTGTTCATAAGTATGATTGTTTCCCTGCCAGAAGTTAGGGACCGTCTGACAATTCCTATCCTCAGCACTAAAAGAAGGGAGAATTTCACTGCATACAGTACACATTTTTTTATTAAAGTATATTGGAGATAGATTTCTTTTTCATTAAAGAAAGTAAAAATGGGATTTTATTTCTTTGCCTTTCCTTGACCTTTAATGTTTTTTCCATTCGGCCTAAACAAATACACTGTATACTCGTCGTCCCTCATTTGCAATGGTTGGGTTCCAGGGGAAAAACAAATCTGATGGAAGGATGGGAAGCCTAACTGCTTGGTATTCTGAAAAATAAATTATAGATATGCAGAGCAAAAAAAAAAAAATATTTTGTCCTTAATTAGACTCCAAATAACAGCAACATAACCAGCTACCATCAGCCATTTCTCAACCTTTTTGTACTTTCCTCTCTTTATTGCACATAGATCATGCTCCCACACTCTCTTTCCAATTTGGAGTACATCATTGAATAGGAAGCATATCAAAAACAGTTGGCAGAAAATCCTCTGTTTATATTTAGATACTCATAAAATTGTGTTTTTTGGTAGTCTATGGGGTGAGCTAAGAACTGCTGAAGATGCTGGAACTCATTGGAAGAATGGATGTAGATTTGTTGTTACTGCTACTGAATGTAAAGTGATTATAGTCATTCACATTATACATATATCTATACATACATGTGTATCTTGCACCCATATCTGTTCCTTGGGGCTACACCTGCTGACTGTGTGCTCATTCTGTAACAGGTTAATTTGGCTCAGTTGCTTGGGGACTCCAGGGAAAAATGTAAAAAATTGGAGTCGGAAATAAAAGAACTGCAGCAAAGACTGGGAGAAGTTGAAGGAGACAACAAGGTACTTTGTTCATTTTTTTTTATTTCTTTTTTTCCCTTTTTGATGCTTTAAAGGGACAAAGCACATAGGGGCTGGAGATGAAGAAGCACAGAGCAACAAATAAGTACTAACAGCTTAAATGTATACATTTAATTTCCCATGCCCTAACCAGTTTGTGTTCACTGTCACTGTATCCCTTCATTCTCGACACATTGTGATTTCTCTCACACATTTTTTACCATTCACCAAGCAACTGCTGTATTCCCCAGAACTTCTAATCAGTCTGTTTTCCCTCAGTCTCACCAGCAGTCATAATCTCTCTGTTTCACACAGTCACAACCTATCTTCCTTTGCCTACAGTAATCATGAGCTCCCTTTCTGACTCTCTGTTTCTCTCTTGTTCCCACAGTGCAATCATAATCTAACTTGCTCCCTTCTCTGCAATCACAATATCTTTCCCTCCCCAACATTTAGTCTTTCCCTCCGCAAACTCAATAATTATCTTCTACTCAACACCTAGTGAAATCATGCTCTTACTCTCTCACTGCAATTATAATCTTCTTTCTTTCATCATTTCCATGCCCCTTGCTGTTCTTAGTCATTGCCCCCATCAATGCTACCTAAAAGCTTAACTTAATCAAATGTAATTCATACCATAACCAATGGTTTTTTGTTTTGCCCATAAATGTCCTTTGAGAAAATCTCTTTTTTTTCAAATAAAGCTTCTATCATGTAAAGAACATTTCTTAAAAAAAAACAAAAAAACAACATATATAATGTACAAACATCCAACAAGCAATAAAGGTCCACACTCTCAGAACTGTGGGTACAGACCTTTCTGGCTTGTTGGATCTGTTCCTATCATACTGGACTGCACCCAGGCATCCTACATTCTCATATACATGACTGCCCACTGGTTTGACTGTGTCATATACAAACATCTGTATCTCCAGTTACTACGAATGACCATTGCCAAGCAAAGACTCGGAGATGATGAGGTTGGAAAGCGCCACTTTGCCCTACATGAAAGGGAAGATCTTGTATTACAGCTGGAGAAAGCCAAAGAGCAGGTATAGTGCTATAAAATGTATGGCACATTGTATGTAAGGAAATTTAATCTGTGGTATACTGTATGTTTCTTCAAACTTTTGTTTTATAAAATTTCCTTTTTTTTTTTTGTTGACTGTTTTCAAAATTACAAAATGGCACCGCAAGCCAGGCTTCTTCCTTCTCACCTCACATCACCAAGTGCAGAAGAGAATTATGTTTTTCACATCTCTTGAAGCAATATCCAGTGAATGGTTAAACATATAAATGGTTGAATGGTTAAACATATAATATTCTGCTCAGGGTAAAAAGATGTCATGGTAATGGTAAAAGGGCTCAGGGTAAAAAGATGTCATGGTAATGGTAAAAGTGCTCAGAGTAATAAGATGTCATGGTAATGGTAAAAGGGCTCAGGGTAAAAAGATGTCATGGTAAAAAGGGCAGAACATCGAAGTTGCAGATGTTGTGGACCCTGGGAACCTATATGATTCCCACATTTAGGCTTTAGTGGAACAAATACATTTCTGTATCAGCAAGCTGTGCATTTCCTGTAGTGTGCTTCTGTTTGACAACTTATAATGATTATTTCTTTCAAGATTGAGGCTTTTGAGCATGATCTTCAGGCCTCGTTAGATGAACTGCAGGACGTAAAACAGGAGCGCTCGTTTTTTCAGGATAAGGCTGAGAGGCTAAACCAAGAACTCAACCATGTTCTAGGAGGCCACGAGAAACGCATTATAGATATCGATGCCCTGTGCATGGAGAATAGGTGAGTCACCGTTGGTTATAAGAGGAGGTTTGTTTACATAAAGGGGTCTATTTATTGTGCTTATATATGTTAGTGGAATGAAACATTACCAGTGATGTAGCTCACAGCAACCAATCAGATCTTTACTTTTCTAACTGTTGAAATCTAATTGCTGATTGGTTGCTATGGGCACCATCACCAGTAATGCTTCACTCCACTAAGTTTTCTTTCAGCCAAATGTTTTTGTCCTGTTGCGTGGCCATAGTTGACTGGTCAGTCTGACTGTTGAGCACATTGGCAGGGGGTTAGAGAACGTCCTCAGCATGAACTATTGTTCCCACTATTACCAGGCAGCCATGGTACTGTGGGGAGTTTAGCTGCAGCTCAGTACAAACAGAACTACAACAATTCACCGGGTCTTGGTACATACTGTTTAATGAGTCACTAGTGTGAGCCAATCCGTAATCACAGTGTTGAGCGTGGCATAAACCGCAATGTAAAATCTCAAGGCTACATGCATATTGCTGTCCCTATGTTCCAACTGTAAAATATTTGTCTGTAGGAGTTAGTGTTGTAATAGAGCTAATAATCCAATTTTTATAAGTTTATAAGCCGATAATTAGGGGCAGATTTATCAATGGTCGAATTTCGAATTGCAAAAAATTCGAAATTCGACCATGTGAATAGTATGTGAAGTAAAATCCTTCGAATTCGAATGATTTTACCGCAATTCTATTAGTCGAATGATGGAATAGGAAAAATTTAATTGAACGATTAATCGATCGAATTTTTCCTATTCGATCAAAAATAATGATACCCAATTCGATAGCTTTGATCTGGCGAACTAGGTGGTCGAATAAAAATGTAACGGGGAAGTACTTCAACCATCGAATAGTCAAATATGCTAATAAAATTAAATTCGAATATTCAAATTATTCGAATAATTCGATGGTCGAATTTGCCTAATTTGCATATTCAAGAATTTGAATCTGTTTGAAATTCGATCGAACTTGGAATTCTTCATGTGAATTTAGTAAATCTGCCCCTTAGTGTCACTTTCATTAAAGTACCAGAATTGTTTGAGTTACAATAATAATATTGTACTAGGATGGACCCAGCTTTCACAGACCTTCATTATCAGGCCTTTTCATTGTATGGGGACAACACAATGCCTTGTGAATTTGTAAACTAAGATCAACCAACTTCACATAGGTCATTTTTTCCTTACCTTACTATCTGGTTGCCTCCATTGCATTCTACCCCTTTCACTGTGTATCTGTATATGTAGCAAATGTTTATTTTTTTTTGCTGCTCCTGAAGAACAATTTGTATATTGCAGTAAATCAGACAAAGGTTTTATCATTTATAATTTAAAATGCCTAGTTTATAAAAATGTGCCATTGATCTTTAGTGGAGCAAATGTCCTCACCAGCACTCTCTTCTATGCACTGTTGGATCTACTGTATGTTCTCAGCCCTTGCGTGTTACTTGATATATTCAGGCTACGTTGCTACAATCTGCAATTCAGATCTAAACCTCATAAATGACAGAGATGTGGGGTGGAATGTGTTAGTCCATTGAAAATCATCATTTTTTAAAAATTTATTCTAGGATCACTGTGTAAGAGTTTTAATCCTCTTGCAGCCATTTGAAAATGTAGAACTTTAACTTATGACCATGTCAGTGCTGTAGCTTTTGGTACATGGCAGCCTGAAACCTTTCTGTGCCCATTACTCCTGTATGAGCTTTTTTTTAAAGGAGAAGTAAAGCTTAACTAAAGAAATAGGTAGACATGTTTTGCATTCTGTTTTGAGCTTCTGTACCAGCCCAAGGCAACTACAGCCCTCTAGCAGTAAAGATCTGTGTCTCCCCAGTTGATGCCCCAGTAGTAGGGTTGCCACCTGACCGGTATTTTACCATCCATTTTTGATGGTTGATCCCAATGCTATTAATAGGAAAAAAGATAAATATATAGGAAGGCCGGTATTTTTTTCAAGAAAAGGTGGCAACCCTACCCAGTAGCTCCCCATCTTCTTTTCTGCTGACTCACTGTTTCACATGCTCTGTGCTGCTGTCACTTACTGAGCTTAGGGACCCACTCACAATATACAGTACACATAGAATAGAAATATAGTCACAGTATAAGGCTGATTAGTCATTAATACAGATAATTACTACATGGCAGCACAGAAACCAGTGCAATTAGCATCAGAATTTAATAATCAGCCCTGTAGCATCAGCTTATATTACAGACCAACCTCAGTTTCTGCTGGATAATTAGTGACGACCCCTAAGCTTAGCTTCTCAACAGCTGCTCAGAGCCCACTGAGCATGTGAGTGTCACAGACACTTTCCAAGATGGTGACCCCCTGTGACAAGTCTGAAGTCCTGGATCATTGCTGCTATTGACAAGCTGAAACTTTAGGCTGTGCAATTAGTTCATTATATAAAATATGGCATTTTTAGCCAAATTCATCTTTAGGGTTTAGTTCTCCTTCAAGTGAAGACTGGACTGCTATTTAATTTGGCCTGAAAATGTGTGCAATAAAGTCATTTCTGTTTTCAGCACAGCCCTGTATAAATGTATGAGGTGCTTAATAGGAGATTTAAATTGCTTCAGTGCAAAGGGATTTAAAACATAGGTGGCCTTTAATTAGAAATTTTATTTTTTAAGTAATGACCCCTCCAGTGTTCATGCATTACGTTTCCAAACCAGCCCATTAGAGGATTGAATTCATGCTGTCATGTTATCTGGAACATGATTCTTTAGTCATCCATGTCTCTGGGAATTACTGTGCCCTAAATGTGGGGTAAGTGGTTTGACAAGGTTTGTGTTTAGCACTGAGAAGGTTCTAAAAATATAATCAAAGGGGAAGCTAACACTGTTTTTGTCTCTTAATCTAACTATAATTGGTTCGTTAGGGGCAGATTTACTAAGGGTCGAATTTGAGGGTTAAAAAACCCTAGAATTCGACCATGTGAATAGTTAGGGAATAAAAGTTCTCCAAATTCAAATTAGAAGGATTTTTACCGCTATTCGCTTGGTCGAATGATCGCATAGTTAAAATTTGATCGATCGATAAAATCGTTTGATCAATTATTTTTATTCTATCAAACTTTTTGAATCCCAATTCTGTAGCATTGATCTGGCGAACTAGGCAGTCGAATAAAAATTTAACGGGGAAGTAATAGTCGAATAGTCGAATATTCAAATAGATTTTTATTCGAGTCATTAGATTCGATCGAATTTTCAAAATTCACTGGTCGAATTTGTATTCAAAAACATTTGAGAATTCGAAACTTTTTGAAAATTCGATCGAACTTCGAATCCTTCATGGGAATTTCGTAAATCTGCCCCTTAATGTATGTATATATGCTGGACAATATTAATGGCAGCAATTAACCTTTATTACAAGTATGGGACCTATTATCCAGACTGTTCTGGACCTGGGCTTTTCCGGATAACAGACTTTCCGTAATTTGGATCTTTTTACCTTAAGTCTTCTAGAAAATCTTGTAAATATTAATAAACCCAATAGGCTGGTTTTGCTTCCAATAAGGATTCATTATATCTTAGTTTGGATCAAGTACAAGATACTGTTTTATTATAACAGAGAAAAAGGAAATCGTTTTTTAAAATTTGGATTATATGGATAAAATGAAGTCTGTGGGAGACAGCCTTTCTGTAAATCGGAGCTGTCTGGATTCAATCAAGTCTTATTCTGACTTTACTAGATGGGTAACTTCTAAATGTTGATAGTGTTTCCATTACTTTTCCTTTGTCATGTTGCCCACTCTGCAGCCTAATTAACTCTGTGTTCTACATGTGAAAATATTTAATGTCTAAATAGGAATAGCATCGTTGTTTCTTTTTATATTTGGTACTTGACTATAAGCATAAGATAATGACACAAGTGTACGTTGATTCCAAGCAGCAGTGCATTGAGCGGTCCTTGTTGTCAGCAGTGATAGTGGCCCCCATCCAGGTCCAAATTAAGAATAAAGGCCCTAGCATTTTAATACACAGAGGTCCAGGATCAGCCCCATGGGTTGGTTATACCTTGATCAATTTTACCCCCACCCCATTCTATAAGACCACGCTCCTTTTTATTGTTTGATTTGGCTCTGTCATTTAGAATAGCCGATACCTTGATCGATGTTCTCCCTTGGAGGTCTAGAGGAAAACGCTTGAGCAGTCATTTTAATCAGGTGGTGATTCTCCTCCACTGGATTTTTCTTTACAGTTCCATCATAGACCTTGTATCGTATTATATTTTGGGCTTAATATTTTTACATAGCTTAATATCTTTAATATCCTCTCCCCCCCCCCTTTTCTCTGCTGTAATCTGAGCCCAAAGCTATCATTGAGCAGGGAGAGACTCAGGCAGGAAGTGATGTCACACCAAGCTAATATTGCAGCTGCTATCCTAAACAAACAAACAGTGAGCTTCAAGTGCTTTTTACTCCGTTATGGTAAAACATTATACAGAATAAATACAGAATTCTAGCTTGCACCGTTGCAGCTAATCTATTGGCAATAAAATGCCTCCATAGCTTTCTTTCTCCTTTAAAACCTCCTTCCTTTATTATTGAGCATTAAAGACTCTGAGAAACTAATGTTTTACTTTTGCCGAGCAAATGGTACAGCATGTTTTTAATGGGCAAGTCATTCTCTCTGTGCATAACGACTTATACCCGAGGAGATCTCATTGTGTGCAATTCACTTTCTAGCCAGGAGAGTTCTTGGCTTTGATATACCTAGTTAGCCTGTGGTGCTTTAAGGATGGAATGTCTTTCTATCTCTGGAAAATCCTAACTTTAATCATACATTACACCGGCGGAGTATTAAATTCACTTTCACTTCAATTGTTTTCCCTCAGATACCTACAGGAAAGATTTAAGCAACTACAGGAGGAAGTCAATCTACAGAAAAGTAATCTTGCCAAATACAAGGTAAGAGATGCAAACATATCCAAAATACGTATTGCTTACCTTGATGTCATAATTGAAGCCACTTAGATGCAGGTTTTTATTTTCTGGAAAGAATTGTATTTTGAAATGCCAGTTTTGTCTAAAATTGTATTATAAAGGTTTTTGAGCCTTCAAGTTTTGCTTTGGTGACTCCTTCTAAAAGGCAAAATAGCAGATTGTTAGGGGAATTGTTGAGTTTCAAGGGTACCGCACCAATGCTAAACATGACTAATCATCTACTGTACCAATTTATAGTAGAGTTCTTATCTGAGCCTTACCTTGCTACCTTTCTCTCTAAACTCATTGGGCCAGTGACCTACCTTCATCCATTTTTGTGTTTAGGAGAAGACTGTATGTGCCCTAATAAGTCATTTATAACACAGTTGCCCTCCCAAGAATGTGTTGGAACCTGGTGGGACCCATTTTTTACTTTTCTAATGGGAGTGGGGAGGAAGCACAACACATGGACTTACAAACTGCTATTCCTGGGTATTCCTGGATAAATCCAAGTTTATTATGCCTTGGCTTCAATTCATGTGTGGGCTGGTATTAAGCATTGGGATTGGAACACATCTGTTGAATTGTTAGCAAATAGATGGAGGTTAGACTGCTGCATGATTAAAATTTCTCTGTGCACACTCTAACTAACAGTTTGGAACCTATTATCCAGAATGTCTGGGACCTAGGGCTTTCCAGAAAACGGGTCTTTCCATAATTTGGATCCTCATACCTTAAGACTACTAGAAAATTATGTGAACATTAAATAAACCCAATAGGCTGGTTTTGCTTCCAATAAGGATTAATTATATCTTAGTTGGGATCTAGTACAAGCTACTGTTTAATTATTATAGAGGAAAAAAATATTTTAAAAACTTTGGATTAATTGATTAAAATAGAGTCTATGGGAGACAACCTTTCTGTAATTCGGATAACGGGTTTCCAGATAATCTGTACAAACTTTCTGTATCACCCTGGCTGTTCAGAACCCTTTTAAAGAAAAACTATATCCCCCCCCATGCAATGTAGGTCTCTCTAAATAGATATTGCATAAACAGCTCGTATGTAAAACCATTTTCATAAAAATATACTTTTTTGTTAGTGTTATGTGCCATTGGGTAATCCTAAATAGAGAATTCAGTAAATTCAATTGTTGTATGCTTCCAAAGCGGATTAAACTCTTTGCAGTCCCAGGTGCAAGCCGTACCCCCTGCCAGTGCAGAATTCTATAGACCAAAAACAACAAACTTATTGAAAAAGTAAAAACTTTACTCAAGTGTACAAGGCAACGTTTCGGGCTACTCGGGACCTTTGTCAAGCCTTTGTCAAGTCACATGACTTGGGGCAGCTGGGAAATTGTCTAGCCCCCATGTCAGATTTCAAAATGAAATATAAAAAAATCTGTTTGCTCTTTTGAAAAATTGATTTCAGTGCAGAAGTCTACTGGAGCAGCACTATTAACTGATTTTGTTGGTAGACTCTTCCTTTTAGTAAAACAAGAAACATAGCAGATGTACAGTATCCTCTTCTGATTTCAAATTGCTGTGCAAGTATGGGTGTTTTGAAAATCGGCTGCTGGGTGTGGTTTTTAACGCTGCTTCAGTACGAGCAGAAAGTCTGAAATTTGTCATTTCCCCCCAATTCTTAGATTTCTCCAATAATT
>CM044432.1:18714037-18724493 GCA_024363595.1 Xenopus borealis | reverse complement strand
TAGGAAATCGATGAGGCCTGCAAGAGAATCAAACGGGAGATCGATGACTTGGGCCCTGAAGTTGGAGACATCAAAATCATTCCTTTATATTCAACCCTCCCACCCCAGCAACAGCAGAGAATATTTGAGCCACCACCTCCCAAGAAACCCAGTGGAGCAATAGGAAGGAAAGTGAGTTTTCAACCGTTTGACTGCTTAGTGCCAATTTGGTAACACAAATTAAGTTTGTATTGAGAATCTACAGGTCTCTCTTTAAACTGTAACACTATAAATTACATTTTCCACAGAACCTTTTCTTTTTCCCTTAATCTACTGACCCATGATTTCATATAAATAGCAGTTCATAAAATTGTAGTTTGTTCTTCTCTGTGTGATTCAGGTGCATTTGTAGCAGAGTGATAAAAGCATGTTAAGATGATGTTATATCAGTAAATGTATTTAAGCCTAATCACAAATGCAGGTATGTTTGTGTAAAATTGCACATTATCCATTAATGATAGGGTCATGCTGTAAACAACATATACTGTCAGTGCTTTGAACTGCAGAGTTGTATTTTAATTCTAAAAAGCTGTTTACGTTGTGACGTACATTTTTTTTCCATATTCCACTCTTTTTAATTACTCCTTGCATTTAGCACTCTCTTATCTAGAGAAAAAATTCCAATTTGGCATGCTTTTTGTCACTTAATCTGTTGCTCAAGTATTCATTTTGGGGTATGCATGCTATCTAGAATTTTGCCATGCATTTACCCATATGATCCCCCGTGTTACTCTGAGGGGGCTGCCATATTTGAGCTTTAGCAGACTGTTCTGTACATTAGAAACTCTGACATGTTGAGAAGGGACAGTCAGGTTGGCAAAAAGTCAGGTTTAGATACTTCAAGTAACTGTTACTTACAAAAGCAGCTTTACCAGTAAAACGTGATAAAATGAGCTCGGTAAAGGAGAAGAAAAGCTACCAAGGCACTTTATTGGAAATAGATTAGCCACTATAGTGCAAGCTATAAAGCTATATTTATTCTGTAGAATGCTTTACCATACCCGACTTAACTGCTCTAGTGGTTTAGGATAGCAGCTGCCATATTATCTTGGGGTGACCTCACTTCCTGCCTGTCTGTCCCTGCTCACTCACAGCTCTCGGCTCGGATTACAACAGGGAGGGGGAGAGAGGAGCAAACTGAGCATGCTCAAGGCCATGCCCTGGAGGTTTAAGCTGAAAACAAAGTCTGATACAGAAGCCCATACACAATAGAAGGAAAAAATTCAGTATTTCTTTTGACAGAGGACTCAGAGCAGCACTAGCTTGAGGGTTTACTGGTGTTTTTTTTTTTTTTTTTTTTTTATAGGCCTTTCTGATAAAGCTTACTTTAATTTTAGCCTAACATACTTTTCTAAGGAAACTCTCTTAAACCCTGTGTAAACGTATAAATTTTCTGCAGGTATCGCCTTTCAATACAATGATGGCTTTTCCTCTTAAGGGCAAGTCCAGACGAAAATATTCGGGGAGATCAGTCGCCTGGCGACAAATCGCCACGTCTTTGAGGTGACTAATCTCCCTGACTGGCTTGCTGGTATCTTGCACCCGCTAGAGCTCAACGTTTTTCAAAGTCGCTCAAAATTGCCTCATGAGGCAACTGATCTCCCCGAATCTTCTCGTCTGGACTAGCCCTTAGTCTTTCTCTGTCCAAATTGCAATAACCGTACCTGTACTGATAATAAAGAGGTTGGAATTGGTTAAATTAAATTAGCATTCATTTTAAAAGTTTCAAATTTTAAACTGCAGGCTTCCTTGCAGTACAGTGGTAGTATTAAATTAGACTTTTTAAAATTTTTCCCTCTCTTCCCAGGTTGTAGTTTCCACTAACATCGCTGAAACATCTTTAACTATAGATGGTGTCGTGTTTGTAATTGATCCTGGTTTTGCCAAGCAAAAGGTACGGTTTCACAGCCATCACCCAAGTTTGTACCTGCCCCCTTTTTACATGTAGCATTGGAATAGGTTGTTTTATGCAAAAAATGTTACCATAAAAACAGTATAGTGAAAAATATCAATTATATCCTAATGTTATCCTGTTTTTTTCTTTTTCTAGGTATATAACCCTCGAATTCGAGTGGAATCTCTCCTGGTTACTGCCATCAGCAAAGCTTCCGCACAGCAAAGAGCAGGTCGTGCAGGTCGTACCCGTCCTGGAAAGTGCTTCCGACTTTATACAGAGAAGGCTTACAAAACGGAAATGCAGGTAACAAGTCAGTAACCAGAAAAAAGTTATGCTTTTGCGTGAACAAATTTTCCTATGCACACATTTTAATATAGTTTTTGTGAACCTGAAAAACTGTTTGGTGACCTCTTCAACAGTGGAAGATGGTTTGCTAATTGTATAGCTTTTGCTAGTGTGTGTATATAGTTCTATATAGTTAAATTGGTTTGAACCCCAAATTAAAACCCAGCACACACACACACACACACACACACATCTCCACTCTTTCACACAAACCATATATGCCCATAGCTATACTAACTGTAGAGTTTAGTATCAAAATAGCCTTTGATATTATGTCTGTCCAAAAAATCATCCAAGCCCCTTTTTGAAAGCATCAACAGAATGAGCATCACAACATCACCCGGCAGTGCATTCCACAACCTCACTGTCCTCACTGTGAAGAACCACCTACGCTGCTTCAAATGAAAGTCCTTTTCCTATAGTCTGAAGGGGTGGCCTCTGGTGATCCTCTTTATGGGTAAAAAGGGCCCCTGATATTTGTCTATAATGTCCTCTTATGTATTTGTAAAGTGTAATCATGTCCCCTCACAAGCGCCTTTTTTCCAGAGAAAACAACCCCAACCTGGACAGTCTCCCCTCATAATTTAAGTCTTCCATCCCTCTAACCAGTTTAGTTGCACTTAGTCTCTGCACTCTCTCCAGCTCATTTACATCCCTCCTAAGGACTGGAGTCCAAAACTGCACTGCATACTCCAGATGAGGCCTTACTAGGGATCTATAAAGAGGTATAATTATGTTTTCATCCCTTGAGTTTATGCCCTTTTTTATGCAAGACAGAACTTTATTTGCTTTAGTAGCTACAGAATGACACTGCCCAGAATTAGACAACTTGTTATCTATAAAAACCCCAAGATCCTTCTCACTTAAGGAAACTCCCAACACACTGCCATTTAGTGTATAACTTGCATTTATCAACATTTGTATGCATGTATCGAAGTATGTAAACCGAGTGATTGTCTGAATGACCTATGAAGAATAGGACTATGAAGATTTTCATTCATCCAGGTCATGGTATATCTAATATAAGTAATTCTAAAAACAACTGGACTTGCTGAGTAATTATTGAAGACGTTTCACTACTCATCCGAGCAGCTTCTTTGGTTCAACTGACTGGTATGGGAAGTTCTCTGCATATAAACTCTTCCACTAATCCAATCACAATGGCACATTGTAACTCTTCAAAGAGGTGACATCTGAATTTGATTCTGTGTAGTTACTATGATAGGATTACCGATGTGTCATACAACTCCTAGACACAGGTGTTACTTGTAAGCGTTGCATAAATGGATGTGTGATGAGTTCTGGAACCTCTTGGGTACTGATGTGAGAACAGCATTGTATTTAGCAGACAGGTGGTGTTGAAGGCCCCCACCTCTATTCAGGGATGGTTTCTTTACCTTGACATGAATCACTTCTTTCATGCCTTTTAAACCAGCGGTCTTCTTTATCCAAAATTTGGACCTTGCTATCTTCAAAGGAGTGTCCCTTGTGTTTTAGGTGTAGAAAGACAGCCGAGTCTTGCCCTGTAGAGTTTGCCCTCCTATACTGATCCATTCGCTTGGTGAGCAGTTGTTTTGTCTCCCCAATGTATAGATCTGTGCACTCCTCGCTAAACTGGACTCTGTATCCCACATTGCTTTGTTTTTCTTTTGGTGTTGGATCCTTTGGCTGTACCAGTTTTTGTCTGTGTGTTGCTAGGTTTGAAAAACACAGGTATGTTTGTTGAAAATCCTCCTGAGTTTCTCTGACACTCCAGCTACATATAGAATGACTGTGTTTCACCGACTATGCGTCTCTGGGCGTTTACTTCTTTTGGTGTTCCTGTTGGGCTTGGTTGCTGCTGTTTTGACAAAGGCCCACAAGCTTTCAACGCTCTTCTGAGATGTTTTTGCTCTTTGTCTTTGGTCTCTGTATCAGTTGCCACACATTCCGCCCTGTGGTGCAGAGTCCCAATGACACCCAGTTTGTGTTCCAGCGGATGGTGGGAAAAGAACAACAGATATTGCTCCGTATGAGTGGGTTTTCTGTATATTTCCGTTTTCAAGTTACCCCGCTCTTAAATGCACATCAAACAGTCCAAAATGGCAAGTTTGTTCTCCTGGACATCTTCCCTTGTGAACTTGATGTTCTTGTCCACTGAGTTAATGTGTTCTGTAAAGGCTGCCACTTCATTGGATCTGATTTTTACCCAAGTGTCATCCACATAACTGAACCAGTGACTTGGTGTAGTTCCCTGGAAAGTAAGTAAAGCTCTCCTTTCCACTTCCTCCATGCACAAGTTAGCTACAATGGGACAGACTGGAGAACCCATTGCTCAGCCATGTTTCTGTCTATAAAAAGGTCCTTGTATTTGAAGTATGTGGTGTTAAGGCACAAATCTAGCAACAAACATACTTGGTAAGGACTGAGCTTCGTTCTGCTGCTGAGGGTGTTATCTTGCTGCAGTTGATTTCTTAGTCTCCATTGCTTCTGTTGTAGGTATACATGTGAACAATGAAGTGACATCATAAGATACCATTGTTTCTTCTGCCTCTAGTATAACGCTATGAATCTTGGTTACTAACTCCTTGGCATTCTGGATATGATGTTCTGTATTGCCTATCAACGGGGCTAAGATGTTAGCCAAGAATTCTGCAATGCTGTATGTCACGGAGTTTATGCTGCGGACAATGGGCCTTAGTGGGGTTCCTTCTTTGTGTATCTTGGGGGAGTCCGTATAAGCATTGTGTGACTTCTCTGGGGTACAGGTAGTGGTATCAATCTCGATCGATGGCTTTCTCCTTTTCAAGTTGTAGACAAGCTATCACCCTTTTCTTGTAACCACTTGTTGGGTCTTTCCATTATGTATGTATTACTGTCACTAAGTAGTGTGGTTATTTTGCAGTGATGGTCAGTTGTGTTGAGCACCATAGACCTATGAAGAAAAGCATATGGTATAAAAAGGTGGGCTTCAGCCTTATGTATATAGTACTTTAAATATAAAATAGATAAGCTGTGTAGAGTGCAGCGGTTGTGCTTAAAGGAATAGTTCATTATAAAAATAAAAACTGGGTAAATAGATAGTATGTGCAAAATAAAAGATTTTTTCAATGTAGTTGGTTAGCCAAAAATATAATGTATAAAGGCTGTAGTGACTGGATGTCTCACATAATAGCCAGGACACTAGTTCCTGTCATCTTATTCTACACTGTTTATCTGAAACACTGGGCACCAGAGGCAAAAGAGATAAATGAATTAAGGTGCTAGAAACCACACAGAAAATATATACATTTCGTGGCTGATTTACTAAGGGCCAAAGTGAATATTCAAATGCAAAACATTTGATATTCAAAGTAAACTTTTGAAAAACTTCGACCATCTAATTGGTAACTTTGACTATTCGATAGTTCGATTTGAATGATCGAATAGTAAAATTCTTCGATATTCGAAGTACAGTTGCTTTAAAAGATTGGTTACCAGGCAGTAATGACATAAGGGGGCGCACATGGGTCATAACTGTTGCTTTTGAATGTGAACTGAATGCTGAGGATCAATTGCAAACTCACTGAACAGTTATAGCCCCATGTGGCCCCCCCTTAAAGGGATACTGTCACGGGAAAATGTTTTTTTTAAAAAATGCATCTGTTAATAGTGCTGCACTGAAATACATTTTTCAAAAGAGCAAACAGATTTTTTTATATTCAATTTTGAAATCTTACATGGAGCTAGACATATTCAGTTGACCAGCTGCCCCCAGTCATGTGACTTATGCTCTGATAAACTCTTTACTGCTGTACTACAAGATGTAGTGATATCACCCCCCCCCCCCCCCCCCCCCAGTAGCCTAACAAGAAAAATGAGAAGGTAACCAGATAACGGCTCCCTAACAAAAGTTAACAGCTGCCTGGTAGATCTAAGAACAACACTCAATAGTAAAAACCCAGTCCCACAGAGACCCATTCAGTTACATTGAGTAGGAGAAACAGCCTGCCAGAAAGCAGTTCCATCTTAAAGTCCTGGCTCTTTCTGAAAGCACATGACCAGGCAAAATGACCTGAGATGCACCTACACACCAATATTACCTCTACAATATATAATTTCATTCCTGAACCAGCAAGTATATTTTTTTTAGAGTGAATTATTTGCAGTGTAAACAGTGTCATTTAGAGATTAAAATATGATAGAAATCGTGATCCCATCCAACGTGATGCAACAATTGTGCTCCCTATTGTCTACCTTATTCTAGCTTTAAAGGGAAGAATGTGCTAATTTCAGTGTATTTCTTTCACAGGACAATACTTATCCTGAAATATTGAGGTCAAATTTGGGTTCTGTAGTGTTGCAGCTAAAGAAACTTGGCATTGACGATTTGGTTCATTTTGATTTCATGGACCCACCAGGTAGGTAAAGATTGATATTGTTGCAGAACCTGCACAGGCGAGTAACAACCTTCTGACATGTAGGCAATGGAGAGTCTATAATATGCATTTATCTGTAGTATTCAGAACTTTTGACGTCAGAAATTAGTCTATATGTAAATGACATTCTTCTTGTATAGAGCTAAGGTATATATGGTGGCACTTGTTTGTAGCCAGAATTGCAGCAAAACCCAAAATTTGATAAAGTGGCCCACATAACATACAAACTCCCTAAAATACCCATCACCGATACTTGTTTCTTCAAAAATATCTGTAATCCAGCTGTTTAACAGTTCTTCTCTTTCTGCCTCATTTGAAATCCTGGCAGGGAAGGAGGGACTAAAACACTGATGTTACAAATTGTAACAACTTATCCACAGCTTACGGACCACATGCAAGAACTACATAACCCACAATGCATTGCACTGCGATGTTCTATTCCTTATTGCAACCACATCTGCAGGGAATTGTTGGGTTTGGAGGCTGCAGGCTGAGGACAGATGGCTGCTGATAGAAAGTAACAGTAGTCAGCCAGCTTAGCAAAGTAGTCAGCCAGCTCAGCAGGAGAGCATGGGGTTAGACTTGCAACTGTTTCAAACCATTAAAATCACAAAAAGTCTGCATAGGTTTTAATTGATTTTTTTTGCAAAGTTGCTTGAAATTGTTTACTTTTCAAAAAGTTTGTATGGAAAAAAAATTAACCATGTTTACAAATTATTTCAGCTCCTGAAACTTTAATGCGTGCCCTGGAGCTTTTGAACTACCTAGCTGCTTTAAATGATGACGGAGACCTGACAGAATTGGGATCTATGATGGCAGAATTCCCACTAGACCCACAGCTGGCCAAGATGGTTATCGCCAGTTGCGACTACAACTGCTCTAATGAGATCTTATCCATTACAGCCATGTTGTCAGGTAATAGTAGGGCACATAATGTTCAAGCATCTCCTCCTAAAGGAAGCTAAAGTGCAAGTAGGCAGATTGGTAGGAAAGGTGCTGTCTAAAGTAAGCAATGAGAGGGATGACTGCACCCCAGGAGCAAGGAGATGCTAGCTGGAGTAAGTCAGCTGGCCACTGTATGCTTCCTAGAGATAATGAGGAAATGGCCATAGTGCACACTGAAAAAAAGACTTTGTTCTTACTTCTGTATAGTACCTGTAATCTTCTTTGTAACAAGTCTAAATAAATGTGCCCATACACTGGCTAATTTAAGATACCAGTTTGGCCCCTTCTGAGCCAGTTGGAAGTTTATCTGTCCATGTATGGTCCCTCTCCACCGGCCCTTCCAATAGATGTGGTCCTCTTCCAGCAGGTCTACATATGCCAGTTATACTGCCAATTCAGGCAAAGATCTGGCAACCTTGACAAATGAGCGCATCTTAATGTGTTTGGCCACTCTGACTTTTCTGGGGTATCACACATAGTTCTCTGTATACCTCACATTTCTGCACATAAGTGATGCTTAAAGGAGAACTAAACCCATTTTAAAAACAACCCCTACCTCCATCCCATGGAGACCCCCTCCCCCCAGTCTAACTGTCCCCCTGATCATATGCCCCTACCTCTTTACTTACCCCTCGCCACAGAATCCAGCATTTCAGTTCATGGCAGCCATCTTCTTCTCCGGTAATCTTCATGTCTTCTTCCGGCTCTTTAGCAATTCCCATGAGTTTCGGTGCATGCACAGTTGTCCGGAGCCGGGAAATTGCACATGTAGCGAAACACTTGAGTCACGAAGATTACTGAAGAAGAAAAAGATGGCTGCTGAACGCTGACACTGGATTCTGCTGCGATGGGTAAGTAAAGAGGTAGGGGCATTTGCCCAGGGGCAACTTGGCTGGAGGGAGGGGGGTAGGGTTTTTTTTTCCAATTGGTTTAGTTCTCCTTTAATGCTGATTTGATCTTGCTTACTAAGGGACATAAAAAATATGTGGTTACAGGGATACGTGACTTGTGTTGCAGTATGCAGTGTCATCCAGTGGGACACTTGTTAAAGGAGAAGGAAAGGCTAACCTTAAGTAAGCTTTATCACAAAGGTCTATATAAACACACCAGTAAACCCTCAAAGTAATGCTGCTCTGAGTCTTCTGTCAATAGAAACACACCATTTCTTTCCTTCTATTGTGTACACATGGGCTTCTGTATCAGACTTCCTTCTTTCAGCATAAACCTCCAGGGCTAGGGCTTGAGCATGCTCAGTTTGATCCTCACTTCCTCTCCATTTTCCCTCCCTGTTGTAATCTGAGCCCAGGGCTATGCATGATCAGGCAGGGACTCAGAAAGGATCACCCCAAGCTAATATGGCAGCTGCTATCCTAAACAAACCTAGAGAGTTTCTAGAGCCGTTTACTCAGATATGATAAAGCATTCTACAGAATAAATATACAGTAGGCTTCTAGCTTGCACTATTGTTGTTTAATCTATCGGCAATGAACTGCTTCAGTAGCTTTCCTTCTCCTTTCATTTTTCCATAGAAATCTAAATAAAATATAATTAAATAAAAGACACAACATGAATGTTTCTGTGTTCTGAGAGGATTTAACTCAAACCGTATTTCAGTTATACTATCTGGTTACTGAATTCATTTATTTAAGAATGAGCGGCAGTTTTTTTTTTTTCTCAAATACAGAGTTTTCAGACTCAGAGCAGATGGGCAGGGCAGAATCTTATGGTTTTTTTTTAAGTGTGGCTCTGTGGAGGTGGTAGTAGCACTGTGCATGTGTGTAAATATATATAGATCTGGTTATCTTTCATATATGTATTAAGCACCATTTAAAGGAACAGCAAAGCATTGTTTTAACATTGAGTTCAATTGTAGAAGTGCTGAATGTCCCAGAACCTGCTAATTACTGAACGCTCCTCCGCTGCAGCCATGTGTTTCTTTTGGAATGCATCCGACTGTTTGCACCACTGGAGCTTAAGCCCTCAAGTAGGGTATTTTAATTATAGCAATTAAAGGGGACCTGTCACCCAGTAATATAAATGTGTATAATAAAAGTCCTTTTAAAATTAAACCCAATTTTTTTTTTATTAAAAAACTCATCTAAAAGTCTCAGATGTCAATCATTTATTGCTTGCCCCTCCTCTATGCTAGAGGCGGAGCTGGCAATTACTTTCACTTTCGTTTCTGCACAAGATGTCACTGCACTCCCCATATCCCCCCCAGCATCTAATTGTATAGCCAGTGCTTGGGCAGGGGTACCAGTTGCCCCATTCTGGTGCATAAACAAGATTTTGGCATGATGCATAGCTTGGCTTAGTAAGCATGTCCACAAAATGGCATCTGCCTGCTTGATTTGATTGTGAAGTCTGAGACTAAAATAAACAAGATTGAAATCATTTTATATAGTGAAAGTAAAATTTATTTTGCATGACTTGACCGCCTAAAAAAGGATTTGGGATTATTTCTTGGGGTGACGGGTCCCTTTAAGGGATATTCACTTTTATAAATGTCCTTATGAAGTTTGGCTTGCAGGGCTGTTTCCTATTACTCCACATTCACTTGCCATTTGTGTACATATAATGTGTGTTTTCACTTGTATTTGCCATGTTCCACTACACAGAATGCAAGTATTGCTTTAATTTGGCCCCATAGATCTATACCCACAGGCGCAAACACTGATGCTGAATGCAAAAAAAATAAGCGATACCAATGGATCTCCACATAAGTTAAAGGGATACTGTCATGGGAAAACATGTCTTTTTCAAAACACATCACTTAATGGTGCTGCTCCAGCAGAATGCTGCACTGAAATCCATTTCTCAAAAGAGCAAACAG
>CM044432.1:18672690-18687312 GCA_024363595.1 Xenopus borealis | reverse complement strand
TTTTTGTTGCTTATATTATGAGCAATTGAAAGTTAGTTTGTGAAAATAGATCCAGCAATGAATAAAACACAGTGGAAACCTGCTTTGAGTTACCTTGGTTGGGTGTAGCTATCTTGAATCACCAATCACCAAGCAAAGACCGAGTGCTCACCAAAAATCGTGTAGTCAAATTACAGAAAGCACTCACGGAACACAGTGTTGAGAAAAAAGTTAAACAGCGTTTATTCCAAATCCATATCTACGCATTTCGATCCACATGGGACTGTCATCAGGATCCAGCCCCAAATGTCTAGGTATATACAGCTACTACTTATATAATACTTATATAACGGTTGTGTTGTTGACTGAAGCGGAACATGTTACGGGAAAATGCATGATGTTTTTTCTGATATTCAAAGCATCTAAGAGCCTTTCAACCACACTATAATCAAAGTGCCTTAAACACTATATTCTTCTCCAAATAATCCCATCTACTTTACAAATAGTAGAGGATTGCTCCCCCTGCTGTTCATAAGCAGAAAAAAAATCCCTAAACCGAAGGTGAGGGCTGCTAGAGCCCGCATTCCGGTTTGGGGTTGTAGTTGTTTTAAGAAAAAAAAAAAATTGCCCCCTGCATGCGCTGGCTTACTCACACCAGGAGGGAGCTCCCGGTGCGAGCCGCCATTACAGTCCATGCGCATGCATGTCATGGAGGCTCGCACAGGGAGTTCCCTCCCGGGGGTAGTAAGCCAGCGCCTGCAGGGGGCAATTTTTTTTTTAAACTACTACAACCCCAAACCGGAATGTGGGCTCTATCAGCCCGCACCGGTTTGGGGAACTTTTTTTCTGCTCATAGGTGCCCTTTAAAGAAAGTAATAATAAGATTATATTTTTTTGCCTTACCTTGTCCTTTAAATGAATGGGAGCCCTAGGAGGTGGCAGGTAGTACTCTATCCAGGGGCCCTGTGTCTGAAAGGGGGGGGGGCCAATGCAGATGTGAAAAATCACAGAACTTATAGGCATTTCTAGTTCCCATTTTGCAGCTTTGCATTTTTGGCAAAATGTTTTTTTTTTTTTCCTTACAATTTCTCCAAAACTTTGCAAAGTAATAGAACTGGTATTTCATGATCAGTATGCTAGTTCTCTATGCTATTTCACTCATAGCAGTGGAATAATCCCCCCCACCACCACCAAAATGTTAAATGCTAAAGAAAGAGAAATCAACTTGATAGTGACCTTTTATGCATCAGCCCCTAAATCACACAGCTTTCTCCAGGCATCCGATATAAATTATTATTACAGATGAATTCCTGCTTCTCAGCTGTATAAATTGCAATCTTTGGCTTTTAGAGCATAACCTAACTGTGAAAAGAACTCATACGCGTAAACCTGGTTGAAATTGTGCTAAAGTTATAGCCCATAAAGAGCTGGGCATTACATTTAGCGTTTCATGAGTTAATTGTTCTTTTAATAGGAGCTGAAAAGCATTGTAAACATGATCGAGTATGTCATTGGAGATGGCAGATTCTGTAGTAGATGTAACTGAGCAGTAACATGGGTAATACCTCTCCCTTTGTACTTGGACGTCGAAACGCAGAATTATAAGAATGATGTGATTTTTATGAAAATTGGAAAATTTATTATAAGTGCTAAAACCTTTTTGGAAGGAAGTTGATTTCATACGTGAGTGCATTAATGTGCCGGTGTAGAGGGCTACTGCATGATGTATTGGAAGGGTTGTGACATCCAAACACCAAGAGAATTCTCATAGAAACTGCACATCATGGGTTTGTTCTTTAGTGGCTGGAACATCAGGTGGTATTTAAGTCCCACGTGTTCCTGTGTTATTGAGCTGTGCAGAGAAACCTCAAGTGCCTTGTTATCCCTCTTTGTGGGATGCCGAGCTACGACTGGATCTTTCTGCACCTTCAAAGGGTGCACAAACTTTCAGAGCCATCAGGGCTACTTTATTGGATGTGCTACAAAACGACGATACTGTGCATTTAAAGATCTACTATATTTTTTAACATACAATTACAGAATATAGTTGGCTTTATGGGGCCTAGTTTACCATTTAGGCTACTCCAGGCCAATCTTTTATAGTGCCCCCTTCAGGCTGCCAATGTTTTGACCTATAGTTATACTGTCGGCATTAGTGATGACCACGTTTCGCAGAGAAAATGCCACCTCTAGACTCTGAATTGATGCAGAATTTTGCATGTCAAAAATTTTTGATGCAGTTTCTCAAATTTTCAGCAAAACTGGTCGGATGCACCAATCACTAGATCCAATATTAACATTTTAAATTTTCCACCAAAAATAAAGACTGTTTCCAGTTACTTTCTATTTGTGACCATTTTTTTTAAATGATAAGTAAACCTTTAAAAATAAGTGAATGTAAAATTGATGAGGGGGGCTATTCTAAGCACTTTTGAAATGTACATTTATTATTTATTTATTTTTAATTCCAACATATTAAGGGATACATGTGCTATTAATGGGATACTGTCATGGGAAAACATGTTTTTTTTCCTCTTATTCAAATTAATGCATGGTTGTTAGGGTAATTCAGACCCTAGCAACTGGATTGCTGAAATTGAAAACTGGACAGTTGCTGAATAAAAAGCTAAATAACTCAAAATCAAGAAATAATTAAAAAAATTAATACCAGTTACAAATTGTAATATATCACTCTCTGCATCATGATAAAAGTAAACTCAAAGATGATCAACCCCCTTTAAACAACTTTTTATAAGCAAATACTGAATTCTGGAGTAGATTAAATAATAATTTAATGTTTATTTTCATAGGAAACTTTTTAGATAATACGCATAGCTTTGAGTGGATAAACCAGTAGAATAAATAATTAGAATAGATTTTTTTTTCGAAGCGTTGTCCAGTTTTACGGTAAAATACATTGGAATCGATTTTCATTTTATTTTGTGAAAACACAATAAATTAAACAGAGATTTGCATCTGAGAAAACGTAGGGGTGAAACTCAATGTGAGATGAAATAAGGATGTTCTATGGCCATAGCAAACGACCCATAGAATGAGAATATTACTCATCACCTTGTTGATACCTGAAACCTCTTCAGTCACTATAACACCTACAAGCATAGATTGAGCATTGTGCCAAACTCCCATGCGTTGGTTTCAAAATCCCAGCCAAAATATTCAGGAAGGTCTCTATGTTCTCCAAATGTGCCACCTAAAAAAACAGTGTCTTTCTTTGCTTTGCGTAACTTTCTATGACTTTGAGATGATGGAGTTGCGAGGAGCCACAGAATGGGTATCGCTATTGTAAATACTATAAAGATTTCTACTTGTTATACAATGTCATTTGTCATTTTATCTATGGTAACTTCAAGGGCACCCTCTAATGCTTGGGGCCCAGGAAAATTCATTTTCGGCTGCTGACAGAGGAGGAGATTAGTGCCCCACAATTAAGAGTGGGCAACTAATCCTCCTCCAAATCCACTTCGGAAAAGCAGAAGCCACTTGTATGTTTTCTAGGGATGCACCGAATGCAGGATTCGGTTCGGTATTCGGCCAGGATTCGGGTTTGGGCAAATCCATGTGCCTGGCCGAACCGAATCCAAAAAAATCATGTGTCATTTTCAGCACAAAATAAGGAAGTAAAAAATGTTTTGACATGCACTTCGTGCACGGTACGCTTTTATTATTAATTATTATTAACATGTGTTTCTATAGCGCCAACGTATTTCGTAGCCCCCTCGCTTATTTGCATATGCAAATTAGGGTTCAGATTTGGTTCGGTATTTGGCCGAATCTTTCGCAATGGATTCAGGGGTTCAGCCGAATCCAAAATAGTGGATTCGGAGCATGCCTAATGTTTTCCCACCATAATTCACTTTATTGCTTCGATAGCATTTGGAGGCGTTGCTCTTGCTTGAGGAGACTAATCTCCTCATCTGTCAGGGCCATTAACGCCATCCCCAGGCAGATGGATTTGACCCGTTCAGACTAAATAAGAAACTTATCTGAGAAACCTGCCCGACTTATATCTAGCCGACAATCATCCAGATATCCATAGGGCAGGTTCAAAAATCCCTTAGGTGCAAGGAATACAGTACATCAACTCATTGTTTTGGTTCTTTGTCACGATGGCCTACATCCCCACTGTTATGATACGATAATATTATCCTAGGGCCAAACAATTGGATCAACCTGATATTGCCCACCTCAAGTGGCATGCCATGGAAAAGATTCACTCATTTGGAAATTCTATAAGAAAAATGATCTTGCCATGTATGGCCAGCTTTACTTGAAAACTGGCCCTGATTAATTGCATAAAGTTAAGCTTTATGGTGCACCATGGCACACTGCAAACATGTCACTCACTTTTATGGAAAAAGCGGTGATAAGGATCTGTTAAAATAAAATGAAGCTAGACATACAGTATATGGTAAAAGCCATTCTTTGGGGAAGTTGACAAATGAGGGGGATTTGTCTCCTAATTGGACTAATCCAAATAATTTAGCAATCTAAATAAAAATGCTTTTTAACTTACCATTTCTCCACTCTGCAATCGAACACTGAAGATATAATATGGTCCAACCAGCTAGGGGTTTAAGGGCCAGAATGTTAAGTAAGTAGATGTCCAACAGAAGGTAAAATTTCAAAAGCCAAAACAAATGTAGACATCTAGTTTGACAGCATTCAATCATCTTAACCAAATGTTGTTTAGAATTCCACACTGGGGAGGGATAATAATAAAGGGACTTTAGATGAGGATCAGAGATGTCGAAGAAAGTTACTTACGCAATACATTTCTAATGCATCATAAGAATAATATAAGTATCTGTAGCCCCAGAACAAGAGCAGGCAAACAATAAGTTCCATATTCCACTGCCAGCTGTAAAATATACTGGATCCAAATAATATTGTTCCTGGGGAGCACAGACATCAAAATGAATCTACCACCTCACACTCCCCTGCCATCAAAGACTCAACAAACCAACTAATTGTAGCAGGCGAAAGATGGAGGTGGACTACAGATGGCAGCCAACATTCATGTCCAGTGATTGGTGCTGGGAAATTTGCCAAGCATGTTGGATACAGATACACCAAGCAATCAAAGCAGTTGAAAAATGTTTTTGTGACAACACTACTGTATTTGGATGCCTAACAATCATCTATCATTTGGCACTTAAACAGCAAATGATTTGAATGGTTAGCTGTGCTCACAGCTTTTGGTTGTGATGCCATAAACGGTCTACGAAAATGATAAAAATTTGAATGAAAAATAACTTCTCAGATATTTTCCTGATTGAATAATATAGATGAGAACAATGAGAAATGTGAAGACCATGGTCACTGATTGACTGGTAAATAACAGAACAGCTCAGGCTATCCTTAAAGGAGAATTCAATTCTTTAGCAAAAAATAAAAACCCTTACCCCCCACCCCACGTAGACCCCCCTCTTTCTCAGTCTAAGTTCCCCCTGAGGAAATGCCCCTAACTTTTTACTTAACTCTTGGCGTAGATTCAGGCATCAGAGTTGAAGGCAGCCATCTTCTGGGTCTTCATGTCTTCTTCAGCCCTTTGGCAACTTCCGTCCATTCTGGAGCATGCGCAGTTGTCGCAAAGTAGTAACTTGCTCCAACTGTGCATGGGCCGCTTCGCAGTTCTCCGTCTCAGCTTACCGAAGACCAGGAAGATGGCTATGTGGAACTCCCATGCCTGAATCTGCACCAAGGGGTAAGTAAAAAGTTAGGGGCATTTCCCTGGGGGGGCAGTTAGGCTGGGGGTGAGAAGGGTCTACCTGGGGTGGGGGTACCGTTTCTTTTTTTTTTTGCTAAAGTGTTGAATTCTCCTTTAAAGGACAAGGAAAGTTAAACTAAAGAAATAGCCTAGAAATGTTGTACATTATGTTTTCTGCTTGTGTACCAGCCCAGGAAACCACAGCCCTTTAGAAGTAAAGATCTGTGTCTCCCCAGTAGATGCCCCAGTAGCTCCCCATCTTCTTTTCTGCTGATTCACTGATTCACATGCTCTGTGCTGCTGTCACTTACTGAGCTTAGGGACCCACTCACAAAATACAGTACACATAGAATAGAAATATAGTCACAATATAAGGCTGATTAGTCATTAATACAGATAATTACTACATGGCAGCACAGAAATCAGTGTAACTAGCATCAGAATTTAATAATCAGCCCTGTAGCATCAGCTTATATTACAAACCTCATTTTCTGCTGGATAATTAGTGACGACCCCTAAGCTTAGCTTCTCAACAGCTGCTCAGAGCCCACTGAGCATGTGAGTGTCACAGACACTTTCCAAGATGGTGACCCCCTGTGACAAGTTTGAAGTCCTGGATCATTACTGCTACTGAGAAGCTGAAACGTTAGACTGGTGCAATAAGTTCAGTACATAAAATGTGCATTTTTAGCCCTATTCATTTTTAGGTTTTACTTCTCCTTTAAAGGTTCAAACTTTGTTCAGAAAACCATGGCAGTTGAAAGTCTGTAAGTTTGATATCTGTTTTGGGCAACTTGATTGAACGTTTCTTAAGTCACTAGATGTTGTGGAAAATGGAGCTATAAATAATTAGCATGACATGATTACGTCAGACAAATGTACTAGATTTCTATGATGAGGTGAGTAGGAACTTGGACAATGAGGTTGATTACTTGGATATTGCCAAAGCTTTAGATACAGGGCCACATAGATGTCTGCTTTCTAAACTAAGGCCTGCTGGTATTAGTAAAGCTGTTTTTACATGGATAAAAAACTGGCTAAAGGGAGAGTTATTGACAGAGTTGGGTTGTTGTCAAGAGTTGTCTTTTTTCTGAGGCCAATTGATTGTTAGCTTGTTCATTCTGTGGTTTTTCTTGTCCATTTTGAAGGTGCGTTGACATACGTCTATGCTTGTATTCTAATGAAATGACTGGGGAGGAGGAGAATGTTATTTCAGACTCAGTACTAAATCGGGAGCCCAGTTCAGTTGCAGCCTGAAGACCACCTTGGGCAGTGTTTGTTGGACTTTCTTTTTAGTTCAAGACCCTGTTGTTATAACTTTGCTTTGTGCCAAGGAGAGCCTGACAGCAAACAGGCCAATAAGTCCTAACCATGGGCCAATGAGCTGTTGACTTGGTCTGAAGGGACCAAGTTGGCGCCTCTTATCAGGTGTATGGTATGTATTTTATTGATGTTCAGATTGACTGTAGACCAGCAATCCAACCCTAATCTGTCTGATCCCAATCCTTGGCCTGTTTGGCCAGCTGCAGCATTTTATTTACCTGCCCTTCTCTGATGTTATTGGAGGAGCACAAATATATAAACAGGCACTGCCCTGTCGGTAGCAGGTAAACCTGTAGGTCTGAACTACACATCACCACCGTACAGCTAGTTGCCAGCTCTAAATAGATAATGCTAAGAATTCAAACACCATACAAAATAAATAATGAAGAATAAAAAAGTTCCTTAGAACAGGCCCATCTATAACAATAAAAGTCATTATATAGGTAAAAATCTTTTGCTGTGTTTGCAACAGTCTTCATGAAAGGTTTTCATAATACTACAAGCTGGGCCATATTTCTATATAGGTACCTGAGGACCCATGCTTAGACTAACTGCTATAAAGGTCTGCTGTCTGCACTCACGGCTCCCCTGTGGATCAGCTTGCACTTGCACGATTTCCGAAAACATGGGGTAAATATTGGTTCTTGTCATTCAGAAATCAGTTTGATGTCTTGTTGAATATCAGACTCTGTAATTAAAATGCAACAATAATAAATATTAGACACACAGTTACTTAATGCAACCTGTATCGAACGTGTAAATATATATGAGACAGGCAAAGTCCACTCTGCTGGGGCAAAATGTGGTGTACATAGAAGATGCCGCTACCTCCTTCTCTGCTGTCGGTGCTACTGCCCCTATTCAGATAGGTAGTCAGTTGTGCAGCCCCTATGAGACCACTTACTGGTAATATCCAAGTGAGTGGGGGGTTGATTCATGTGCAGTTCCTTTCCACCTTTATCACACTTTTTATGACAGAAAGAAACTGTCCAGGTACCGGTGCCGCTACCACCTACTTCTCTTCCTGTGCTGCAATGCTGTCATTGTGGCCTGGATGTCCCCTTACACTCCTGGTGCACACTTAGAATATAAGAAACTGTTGGTGCCGGTGCCGCTACCTGCAGAGGCGTCCGTAACTAATGAAAGCGTGGAGGGCACGGGGTCTGGCTTCCCGATCTGGGAGAACGTCTGTACTAGGAGTGCAAGCACTGGGAGTGCTCACAGATCACACGAGGCTAGACCTTGTCTTGGTGGGTTTTTTTCGATGTGCACAACAAATTTTTGAAAACATTTTTTTATGTTACTGGTCCTTTAAAGAAATAAACCTTTAAAAGAATCTTAATAATAGCCCCTTTAACAGACCTATATTGGCTTAAAGGGCACCTATGCCCCAAAAAATTTGCCCCAAACCGAAGGTGCGGGCTGATGGAGCCCGCATTCTGGTTTGGGGTTCTAGTACTTTAAAAAAAAAAATGCCCCCTGCACCGGGAGGGAGCTCCCGCTGTGAGCCGCCATGTCTTCTGAAATGCATGAGCAGTATGTGTGTGTGATGAAACACACACGCGCATACTGAAAAGCGGCCACGAGCTGAAGTATGTGTTACTGCACATGCGCTTCAGAAGACATGGCAGCTCGCAGCGGGAGCTCTCTCCTGGTGCAGGGGGCATTTTTTCTTTTTTTTTTAAAGTACTAGAACCCCAAACCAGAATGCGGGCTCCATCAGCCCGCACCTTCGGTTTGGGGCAAATTTTTTGGGGCATAGGTGCCCTTTAAGGAGAACTGATTTCTATTACATTGTTTTCACTGCAGGGTTGGACTAGGCCCCAGGACACCAGAAGAAAACCCAGCGGAACCCGCAGACACAGAACTGCTCTCTTCTCAAGCTCTGCGGGGCCCTAACCTGATCATTTTTCCGAATTTGGTCAGGCCTGGCAGGAAATACAGTTTGCAGTGGTGGGGGAGTTCACAACTGGGGTGACGATGGGCCCATGTGCTGCATACAGGGCCGCCATCAGGGAGGCACATGGGGTGCACTTTCCAGATTAGCCGAAACCCTTTAAGAGCGTGGACGCAGGTAAAGCCCGAAGCCAAAGACCCAAAGTCGTGAATGGAGCAGAACAACCAAAGCCTCAAACAAAGGCAAAGACAGAAAGCCAAGAACGGAGCTGAAGACCTGGCCCCCAATGATCTTTTTTAACTCTTATAGGGGACCCTGGCCCCCAATGGTCTTTTTTTAACTTTTATGGGGGACCCTGGCCACCAATGTTTAAAGTGGACCCGTCACCCCAAAAAAATATTCAAAATCATATTTTATCATATTAGTCAAGCAAAATTAACATTTATTACACTATATAAATTATTTTAATCTTGTTTTCTTCAGTCTGGGAATTCATAATTATAACAAGCAGGCAGCAGACATTTTGAGGACACTGTTATTAAGACAAGCCTTGTATCATCTCAGAATCTTGTTTGTGCACCAGAATGGGGGACCCGATGTCTATCCCTGTGTCCTGGCTACACAATTAAATGGTTAATAGAACTGGGGGAATGTGTGGGGAGCAGTGACATCTAGGAAGTGCTGAATGGAAAGTGAAAGTAATTATCTGCCCCGCCTCTATGCCTAAGGCATAGAGGAGTGACAGACAATATTTGATTGACAGCTGAGATCTTTAAATGAGCCTAAAACAACTATGAAAGCTTTAATAAAAAGCTGTGGTTGGCTGCACTTTTAAATTGCAAATTACTGACTGTGCTTGCACCCAGCCAGCAGGCAGCAGCCAGATTGACAGAATGATCCTGTGGGCGCTGAGCACAGATCTGTGGCTCGCTCACTTCTCTCTCACAGACTCCAACTGCACGGCAATGTTAATAAAGTAAACCAGTAAAGTGGATGAGAGATGTGGTACTGTAAGTGGTATTGCATTGGGTAGTTAAGAGTGAGGGTAGTTTTCTCTAAATAAGTGGGTTTTAAGAGATTTCTTGAAAGCTGAAAGGTTGGGAGAATGTCGGACAGACCATGGGAGGGAATGGGAGAGGTGCAGCTCTTGCAAAGTCTTGAATGCGAGCATGTGAGGAGGTAATGAGAGAAGAGTTGAGTAGCAGGTCAGTAGAGGAGCGTAGTAAGCGGTTTGGTGAGTATATGGAGATTAGTTCAGAGATGTAGGGAGGGGCAGAGTTATGAAGTGCTTTGAATGTCAGGGTCATTAATTTGAATTTAATTCTGAAGGGGAGTGGAAGCCAGTGCAGGGATTGGCAGAATGGCATGGCAGAGGAGGAGCGGTTGCTGAGGAGTATAAGCCTAGTGGCAGTGTTCATTATGGACTGGAGAGGTGACAGTCTCTGGCAGGGGAGGCCAATTAAAAGAGAGTTACAATAGTCTAGATGTGATATGACTAGGGATGCACCGAATCCACTATTTTGGATTCTTCCAAGTCCCCGAAACCTTCAAGAAAGATTCGGCTGAATACCAAACCGAACCACTATTTGCATATGCAAATTAGGGGTGAGAAGGGGAAAACATTTTTTACTTCCTTTACTTAGTTTTTGTGACAAAATGTCATGCAATTTCCCTCCCTGTCCCTTAGGGTTCGGATTCGGTTTGGCTAGGCAGAAGGATTCGTCCGAATCCAAATGAAAAAGGCAGAATCCTGGCTGAATCCCGAACTGAATCCTGGATTCGGTGCATCCCTATATATGACAAGAGAGTGAATAAGAATTTTGGCAGCATCTTCAGTGATAAATAATTGTATTTTGGATACACTCATTAGGTGGAAGTGACATGATTTAACAATATAAGGCTGATTAATCATTAATACAGATAATTACTACATGGCAGCACAGAAACCAGTGCAATTAGCATCAGAATTTAATAATCAGCCCTGTAGCATCAGCTTATATTACAGACCAACCTCATTTTCTGCTGGATAATTACTGACGACCCCTAAGCTTAGCTTCTCGACAGCTGCTCAGAGCCCACTGAGCATGTGAGTGTCACAGACACTTTCCAAGATGGTGACCCCCTGTGACAAGTCTGAAATTCTTGATCATTGCTGCTATTGACAGGCTGAAACTTTAGACTGGTGCAATACGTTTTGAGTATAAAACCTTATTCATTTTTAGGGTTTAGTTGTCCTTTAAAGCGTCAGCATAATAAGGAGGACGTTTAGAAACATCTTTAAAAAGTCTCATGATTAAGCATTGGCTAACAATGACATTTTCTTAAGTGAGATTCTGTTTACCTCTCCTTTTACTTCAGCACACCACACGCCAAGTAGTTGTGGGACCGGCGAGTTCCTATCATGTGTAGAAAGCAGCCCCCGGCAGGCACACACCCGTCGCAAGTTGGACCGCTCCACTAGTAAAAGGGTACATTCTCTTCAAAGCCGAGAAATTGCTAAGGCATCCCACAAGCAGTACAATTGCCCAACATGGGGTGCGCCCCCGTGTCACCCACACAGTCACATAGTCCGTGAGACCGTGACACACAGTCATCCTCCGTCCATTCCCCGCCCCTCCCTCCTGCCCTCACACACTCACAGCTCCGCTCTTCTCTCGCTCTCAAGCTCTCTCCCCAGTCACCTGAGCTGCGAATGCGATACAGAGCGGGGGAACCAGCAGCAAGGATCGCAAGGGACGGCGCTTTTCCTCTAGCGGCTTTCCGTACAGTCGGCACCTTTACAGCCCTCACACACCGCTGCTCTCCTTACAGATAGGATGGCGAGATATGAGCTCGAAGAAGATGCCCTCTTGTCCGCCCTCCTCTCCGGGCACACCTCCTGCAGCCAGGTATGGTGCTTCCCCTTCTATAGAGATTAAGTCACTGCTCTAGTCTGTGTCAGTCAGCTGCTCAGGGTTTGCAGAGAGTGCAGGTGACTCCCAGGCGTTATATTCTGTGTAGCAAGAAAAAGTCACATTAAAGGGCTCGTTCACCTTTAAGCTAACTTTCAGTATGTTATAGAGTGGCCAATTCGAAGCAACTTTTCCATTAGTCTTCATTTTTTTCTTTTTTAACGTTTTTAAATTATTCGCCTTCTTCTTCTGGCTCTTTACAGCTTTTAAAGGAGAACTAACCCTATCCCCCACCCCACGTAGAACCCTTCTCCCCCCAGCCGAACTGAGCCCCCCCAGCGGCGCTCCGCCAATGAGGCAAGTTGAGGCACTCGCCTCAGGGAGCAGCACCCCCTGGTTGCCAGGGGCTGCAAAAAAAGCCACCCCTGGTAACTAAAAGCCGAATTTCTGTTTTTCAACCCGGAAATTCGGCTCTTCTAGTGCAGAGCGCGCGCCTACCCTTGTCCGGCGCTGAAAAGATGAACGCCGTGGGGAAGGGGGGGCAACATATTGAAGGATCTGGATCGTCTGGATGCCCCCCCCCCCCAAGGCAAATGCCTCTACCTCTTTACTTACCCCTCGCTGCAGAATCCAGTGTCGGAGTTCATGGCGGACATCTTCTTCGGGAATCTTCATGACTGACCAGCTTTTCAGCGCATTCACTGTTGGAGCAATTTCCCGGGAGAAGACACGAAGATTACCAAAGAAGAAGAAGATGGCTGCCGTGAACTCCGATGCTGAGACGAGGGGTAAGTAAATGGTTTGGGCAATTCCCCAGGTGGGGGTCAGTTTTGCTGGTTGGGTAGGGTTTTTTTTATAATGTGTTTAGTTCTCTTTTAAATGACAAGTACATTAAAAATATATATATATATATATTTTGTATAGCACGAAAAGAAACCACAAAGACATAATAAACTTTAAAATCGCAAAGTCTTTATTAAGATATAACTTACCAAAACTCGGCTTGCACTCCTCTGTAGAAAAGGCGTCAGGGAGACATCGTGCGGCACAAGATTTCTCCTCTCTGGATTTCTCCTGTAAGGAAGGCATAGAGGAGAAATCAAGCGCAACACAATAGATCGCCCGATCACCTTTTCTGAAGAGGAGCGCAAGTGGAGTTTTGGTAAATTTTAATAAAGACTGTTTAAAGTTTAATATGTCTGCGTGTTTTTTTTTTGGGGCTATACAAACAAATTTATACTTTTTTTTATGTTACTGGTCCTTTAAATGGGGGTCACTGACCCCATCTAAAAAAACAAATGTTCTGTGAGGCTACACATTTATTGTTATTGCTACTTATTATTACTCCTCTTTTTATTCAGAGCCTGTCCTATTCATATTCCAGTCTCTTATTCAAATCAGTGCATGGCTACTAGGGGAATTTGGATCCTAGCTATCAGACTGCTGAAATTACAAACTGGAGAGCTGCTGATTAAAAAGCCAAATAACTCAAAAACCACAAATAATGAAAACTGATGGTGAATTGTCTCAGAATATTATTCTCTACTACATCTAAATAAAAAGTGAATGCAAAGGTGAACAACCCCTTTAATTGGGGAGTTGTGAGACTGTGTGCTCTGCAGGGGCCCATCTTTGTGTAGAGTTTGGGGCAGACTCCAAGTCAGCAACTAGTTAGTTAAGCCTAAATGTCATTCGTTTGATTTGGCTACTGGATATAACAGGGCAGTGAATGGGACTGTCTGTATATCTGTAATAAATGTTTTCTGCAGTTTGGAGGCCCCTGTTGAGTTTTTTTTGCGGCATACAAAGGGTTAAGTGACTTTGCTGATTGGCGGGGCAATGTCCCCATATTGGCATTTGTCTGCAGTTATGCCAGTAATACCCAACTGCGTTTCTGATCGGCGCTATTTAAATAAATGATTATGATGATGAAATGGGCTGTGACCTTGGGTTTGCTTGTGGGAATAGGCCCAGACTTTACTACTTTCAGTGATGTTGTCCCATTATCATCTACATCCACAAAAGCATTGTTAGCATTCTATGGGAAATATTACTTAAATATGATATTGCTTTATGAGAGAATTTATTGCATATTGCTACATTTAACATACAACTATTATGTAACCTGTACACAATAAATACCGGAATGAAAAGAATGAAACAGGAGGGTGATATAGACAAGCTTTTTTATTGATCTGCTGATCACACGCTAAAGGTCTACTGGTAGATCCCCAGGACTGGACTGGGATTCAGTATAGGCACTGCCATTGAAACTACACAGAGGCCCACACAGCCCCCACCAGCCCACTTTATAGTCACTTTCTATGGCAATTTACGGCGGCCCCTCTGGCATTTGCCAGATCCCACAGATTACCAGTCCGGGCCGGTAGATCCCTATCTATTTTTGGACACTCCTGCTTTAACCCCTTTGGACACAGAGAGATTGCAATTCCATGCTCTGTTGTGTATATATGTTCTGTGTGTATGTGTGATACTTATTATAACCGCTGTCTTTCCAGTGTACAGTGCAATGTTCCTATGCCTGTCACAGATCTGCATTCTCATATCCATGTACTCTTGGGATGGGCCTGTCTCTTTAAAGGAGAAGGAAAGGCAGATAGACTTGGGGGTGCCAAACATAAGGCACCCCCAAGTGATTAAACTGATGTACCTCAAACTCGGGGCCGGTGCTCCTATCAGGCGAAATCTGCACCGGCCCCGCGTTATAGAAACGAGCACCACAGACATCACTACTTCCTTCTGCTCGCTGATGCTCATTTCCCCAGACTGATGCAAGTTAGTTT
>CM044432.1:18635146-18650711 GCA_024363595.1 Xenopus borealis | reverse complement strand
ACTGTTAATGGAGTTCCAAGTTTTAGAGTAAGACTGTTAGTTGTCAAAAATCTGCAGAAAATTATGGCTAACAAATCTGTAAATCTTCCCATGTATTTCTATACTTAAATATCTGTAGTAGCAGGTCAAGGCATCTCCTCCCCACGTGGGCTCTGCTGTCTACTAGAAAAATACCAGATTTATAACAGGTTATTTATAAGCTCCAGTATTTCACAAGTATTTCACAGTGTAAAACAGTTTTAACAGTGGAAGTCTCAACATCCATTCCCTACATTGCCTGAGGTGGGACTTTTTTATTGCTTCTTATTTAAATATGTATCATGTCAAATAGGGCAAGGGAGAGAGGGCATAATAATTTGTTCTCTTTGAATGGCCAGAACAGTGTTGAGGGTGGGGTTAGAGACCATGTTTTGGGGAACAAAACAAAGAAAAGTATGTCTTGAAGAATGTAAACAGTAGATAGTTGACAGGGTTTCGCATATGGGCTCTTTTATGCACTATGGTTGGGTATTTAATTAAAAGTTGCAGGAATTATTTAAAATGGCATCTTTTGCAATTGTTTAGCACTGATTGCAATGTAAAATCAGAACCTGGTGAATATTACATTGCACATTTTTGCTTAGCAAAGGTTTAGCATAAACACCTGCTCTGGAGTTTCATTAAATATTTTGATGTAAAAAAGGTTTTGTGTTTGTGAAATTTTATTATATACACTGTGAACGTTCGCAAAAACTATTTGTTTGCCAACTTTGTGATGAAGTAGTTTAGTCAGCCAAAAAGGATGCAAACATGATTGCTAATGTTTACCCTTACATTTTTATAGCAACTTACATTGTTTTGGGGGTATAGTTTTCCTTTAATGATTTAAGGGTTCAGTATAACCAGGAAGTTATTTTTAGTTTATCATAATTTTCAAAATGTATCTCTCTATCCCAGCCTTGACATATTCATGCCCAGCACTACCCTAGGCCCCAGCCTGCCCCCAATTGGCCCTTATCAAGACTGTGGGAGAGAGAAAACTCTCTCTCTTCTTTATGAAAATTCTTCCCTTTATGAACCTACATAATTGATTTATGATGTGTAGTTGACTTGCAGTCAAAGTGGGAGAAAGACTGGTGTAGGTTTGTTGCAGACCAGAGGGAAAGAAGATGCATTGTAGTGTTCAGAATTGTTGTGGACAATGGGGCAGGGTGGAGGAAATGTAGGTCTCTTTGGGAGAATATAGCTTTGAATTTAAAAGGTAAAGCTTTCAAGAGAAGCTGGATTTGGCTTGAAGAGCACATCAAAGTAAAACTACATGGTAGAAAGGAGCAGGGTTTAACTGGCACTGAATAGGTCCTGGATTTAACTGGGAGGAATTGATAGAAGACTTCAGCTGTGGAAAAGCTTCAATAACTTCAAAAAAACTTCAACGTAACTGCACAATTTCTTTTCAGTTGCACAAAAACAGTAAATAATTAGTCTGTCTGCATATAATGCACCTACTAACCTGACATTAGTAGCAACAGTGTTCTGGCTCTTCGTCCTGCAGTTTAATTGTTCTGTTTGTCCTGCTCAAAAAAACACAGCTCACATCACAAAAGGCAAGTTTCATATAATTCTTTCCTTAAATGTTGTACAACATATATCATCATTAATCTCTTAAAAAGTGCCTAATCTGCATTTTTGCGCATTGAGTTCAGGGCAGGGGCATGCAAATTATACAGTTTCCATCATATCTTGAGCAGGGAAAAAATGCCTCAACACCCGAACGCGTCAAAACTCAATCAGCTTGAAAATTCAAACACTTTATTCTCTCAATATAAGTATGGCAATATGGCTTTCCTCTTCTCCTGCTAATGTAAAATCTATAAATGGAAAATGCAGAAGAATATAAATCGCTAAATGCAAGATAATATGTTCTGAACAGTGCAGAATCCTTCATTTAAAGTCTTTCCCCATATGTAATAAAAGAAACTACGTTTGCCCAGGAGCAGTAACATATAGCAACCAATAAGATGATTGCTTTTAAAGAGATGACCAGTAAATGCTTCCTGCTAATTTAGGGCCTTTTATTACATATCCCCCTTTCTGTTAACCCAACTGAAGTTTTTGGGTCAGTGTAGATACCACTTGGTAGGGTAGCCCATGAGGATGGATACTGTATGTCATGAGAAGCCATTGATGAGGTCTACTTTTAGAGGTACATTTATCAACGGTCGAATTTCGAATTCATGCGAATCTTTAAAAACACCCCATAAACTCAAACTTCGACCATCCAAAATGTATTAATAAAATTGAATTTCATCAGCTCGGACGAATTTAATTGACCCAAAAACTCTAATCGAATTCGATTCAAATTAGAAGAAACAAATTGATCACCAAATTGATCCCTGTGCCTCTCCCATTGACAGCAATTTGGCAGGTTTAAGGTTGTGAATACTCAAAGTCAAGTTCCTAGGGGGCCAGTGTATAATAAGTCTCAAAATTTGAATTAAAACTGAAATCGAGTTTGGATAATTTCCAATTCAAGACTTTTGAATTAAAATTTTCACTTAATAAATTTGGCCCTCAGTTGTCCCGTTATGATCTAAATCCATAAAGGCATTGTTAGCATTCTGTTCCATGGAAAAATATTGCTTAAAGGGCAACTAAAGTCTAAAATAGAATAATGTTAGAAATGCTGTACTTTGTATACTAAACATAAACATGAACTTACTTCACCAGAAGCCTAATCAAACAAATGATTTATGCTTTCAAACTTGGCCAAAGGGGGCTGTCATCTTGTAACTTTGTTATACACCTTTGCAAGACCAAGACTGTGCACATGCTCAGTGTGATCTGGGCTTCAGTTCGGAGGGATCGTCATGAATGATCAAAACAGCACAAGTAAATAAAATCTGCCATAGAAGCCAATACAGCAAGACTGATTAATAATCAGAATATGCAGACTGCCCTGGGTCTGTGAATTCAAATCTCTACACAGTTGCCAGCTGCTCTACAGGGAAACAAACAGAGCTGCTTGAGTTCTGTTAAAGTGGACCCGTCACCCAGACACAAAAATCTGTTTAATAAAAGTCCTTTTCAAATTAAACATGAAATCCAATTTCAAATTTGTATTAAAGCATTCATAGCTGTTTGAAGCTCATTTAAAAATCTCAGCTGTCAATCAAATATTGTCTGCCACTCCTTTATGCCTTAGGCATAGAGGCGGGGCAGATAATTACTTTCACTTTCCATTCAGCACTTCCTAGATGCCACTGCTCCCCACACATTCCCCCAGTTCTCTTAACCATTTAATTGTGTAGCCAGGACATGGGGATAGACATCAGGTCCCCCATTCTGGTGCACAAACAAGATTCTGAGATAATGCAAGGCTTGTCTTAATAACAGTGTCCACAAAATGGCTCTTGCCTGCTTGTTATAATTATGAATTCCCAGACTGAAGGAAACAAGATTAAAATAATTTATATAGTGTAATTAATGTTCATTTTGCTTAACTAATGTGACAAAATATGACTTTGAAATTTTTTTTGGGGTGACGGGTCCACTTTAAGTAAGGTGGGGGGCTCCCCCCTGCTGTTTGAAAGTAAGATAATTTCCCTGCAGAACAGTTAGGGACAGTCTGAAGTTTCCTAACCGCAGCTGTCACAGCAAGTAAAGCAATGGGAAATTTCACTGCATACTGTCAGGTTTATTATAAAAACAGTACCCATTTTTTAACTAAAGTATATTAGAAATAGATTTCTTTTTCATTAAAGAATGTAAAAATTGGATTTTATGAGTTTTTTCCCCTCAGACGTCTATTTAAAAGTCTGTAGCTATATAAGTGAGTTTTCAATAAAACCAAAAAGCATTTTAACCGTTTCATATTCTACCCATTGCCTCCAGTATATACGTAGAACTAGCAGCTGTACCTTTCAGTCCCCCTCAAGCTCACAAGCTAACACTCCAAAGCGAACCAGAGCACAGTTACTGACAAAATCAAGCAGTGGCAGATGCTGCTTCTAGATTCAATTACAATTGTAATTATTAGCTGGGCAGACAATCTTGCCTTACTGTCTTGTTGTCATGGATGTTTTCTCTTTAAACAGACATTATCTCACAGAAGCAGGTTAATAAACCGAGGGCTGCAAAAGGAAACAGGGATACATACTGAAAGTGAATGTTTTTAGTTTGATGAGCTCAGGAAAAACTTGGAGTGGGGCTCATTCTTTCTGCTTGGACAAATAGAGTGTAGGCTGAGACTCAATACTTGTAGAAAATGAGCCATTGTACACCTGTAATTAACAAAAAAGTTAGAAATGCTTAGTGCTCCAATAAGGATTAATTATATCTTAGTTGGGCTCAAGTATAAAGTACTGTTTTATTATTACAGAGAAAAAGGACATCATTTTTAAAAATTTGGATTATTTGGATAAAATGGCCTTTCAGTAATTCAGAGCTTTTTGGATGTTTTTTTGGGGCATATTATTTGTTATCCGGAATGCTTTATCCAGAAAGCTCCCAATTATGGAGACTCCATTTTGTCTAAATTATCCATATTTTTAAAAATTATTTTCATTTTTCTCTCTAATAACAAAACAGTAGCTTTTACTTTATCCCAACTAAGATATAATTAATACTTTTTGGAGCAGAACCAGCTTATTGGGTTTATTTAAAGTTTACACGGTTTTATACTAGACTTAAGGTATGAAGATCCAAATTATGGAAAAATCTGTCATCCGGAAAGCCCCAGGTCCCGAGCATTCTGGATAACAGGTCACATGCCTGTATTCTTATAAATATACCCCTAAGTGGCCTTTTGGTTCATTACTTGTTATAAGTACTCTTGTGACCAGACAAAGCTTCCATAGGCACAGACCCCAGAATTGCCCCTCTACCCAAATGGCACAAAGTAACATGGTAACATAGTAAGTTAAGTTGAAAAAAGACACATGTCCATCAAGTTCAACCTTTTAACTTTTTTTACCTGCCTAACTGCTAGTTGATTCTGAGGAAAACAAAAAAAAACCCATCTAAAGCCTCTTCAGGGGAAAAAAAATCCTTCCTGACTCCAAAATGGCAATGGGACCAGACCCTGGACCAACTTGTACTATGAGCTATTTATTATTGACATGTATTTCTATAGCGCCAACTTATTTCGTGGCGCTGTATGAGCTATCTTCCATAACCCTGTATTCCCTCACTTGCTAAAACGCCATCCAACCCCTTCTTAAAGCTATCTAATGTATCAGCCTGTACCACTGATTCAGGGAGAGAATTCCACATCTTCACAGCTCTCACTGTAAAAAAAACCCCTTCTGAATATTTAGGCGGAACCTCTTTTCTTCTAATCAGAATGGGTGACCTCATGTCAGCTGGAAAGACCTACTGGTGAATAAAGCATTAGAGAGATTATTATATGATCCCCTTATATATTTATACATAGTTATCATATCACCCCTTTATGCGCCTCTTCTCCAGCGTGAACATCCCCAATTTGGTAAGTTTTTCCTCATAGATTTTCCATACCTTTTACCAGTTTATTTGCCCTTCTCTGGACCCTGAACAGCAAAAAGTTGTGAGTTTTCTTCAAAAGTAAAGACCAAAATTATAGTTAAAAATCAAGTAACTTATTTAGTTCATACATGTTACCAACCTAATGCGTTTTGTGCCTACAGGGGCACTTAATCACAGGCTTCTCTGTACCCTCTCTAATTCAATAATGCCTTGTTTGAGCATTGGAAACCAAAACTGTACGGCATATTCTAGATGGGGCTTTACAAGTGCTCTATAAAGTAGAAGAATCACCCCCTCCTCCCATGACTCTATGCCCCTTTTAATACAGCTCAAGACCTTATTTGCCCTTGATGCTGCATTGCTTGCTACAGCAAAGTGTATTATCTACAAGGACTCCAAGGTCCTTTTTCATTATGGATTTGCCTAGTGCAGTCCCATTAAGGGTATAAGTGGCTTGGATATTTTTTCATCCCAGGTGTATGACTTTACATTTATCAAAATTGAATCTCATCTGCCACTTCGCTGTCCAGAAAAATGTAGGAAAGTCTTATCTAAGGCAAGGGGGGTACCTCATCACCAATATGTGATGAGGTATAGGGGGGTAAACTAAAGCAGATTTGATTTTACATCTAAAAAGTAAACTGCTATGTTTTTTGCAGGGTTAACTATTGATACACTAGGGACCCATGGCAAAGCAATTAGGAAATTAGGGTTCCAACTTGGAGGAAGTGTAGAACTGTGACCCTCAATGCTTTTCTTGGCAATGTGCTGATCCTTTACAGCAGGATTCACCCTGTCTTGTATAATTGCTTTACAGAAGGAGACTCTGGTTCATTGATATTCAGGAAAATAGAAGTTCAGCAGGCAGATTTCACCTGCCTGAGGGAAGCATTATGTGTTAGCGTTCTGTCACTGCCAAAATGAGGAGCTTCTACTTCATCTACTGCAGAGGGAAGAAAGTGATCACAAACCATGCCAAGGCAGCTTCAGCTGTTCAGCCAATGCATAACAGGATCAGTTCTTCACTGAAATCCCTATACAGTCACCCCATGTCAACGGGATGGCTGCCTCAATACTTTGTGCACTTGCTTACTTTTTAGATATATCAGTCAGGAGGGTGATATGGGAGTTTTTCTGTGGTGGTTAGCATGAATGAGGGATTTCCATTTAGTAACCGGATAGAGCAAGCAGAACTAAAGCATTTTAATAAGGATAATAATATAGATAACACCCTCTACAGCAGGGCTGTCCATAAATGTAGATCTGGATCTACCAGTAGAACTTTAGCCTGTGATCAGTAGATCTCTAGACAAGCAGCTTGTTATATCATCCTCCTGTTTCATGCTTTTTATTGAGATATTTATTACATTAAGGTTACATAACAAATGTTTGTTAAATAAAGCAATATACATAAGTAATATTTTCCATGGAACAGAATTCTAAAAATGTAGACCATAATGGGACAACATCATGAAAAGTAGACCTTTGCATTAGTAAAGTTTGGGCACTCCTGACCTACAATTTCCACAAGGTTTTAATTCTTGTGGTGCTTACAGGCTGGTTTATATTAATATGTGAATTCTCTTCCTCACGTTGGCCACCAGAAGAAGAATAGCAAGAATTGTCTTCTCTGATGCAGCTCTTTGAGTGATGAAGTCAAAATGAAAGTGCTTGCAAAAACTGATAGCAATACCAGTGAAGTGTGTGTGCATATTTAGGGGAAGGGTAGTTTGTAGGCCATGACTTCTCTATATAAGTGGATCTTTCCCCTATATGAGCGCATCAGCAAGCTGATGCAGTTCTCGCCCCAGTAGCCTGTATTTCTGTCATTGTCCTCTGATTATTTGCCATATTACTTGTTTGGTGATGGAATTTTCACAATTGCCTAAACGACATTTAAATGATTTTCATCCAGATATTGGTCAGGTAGGCCCATCGGAGGGTCAATAAACTACCAAACTCAGTCCATCTACTGATTTTACTTACTTGTGTATGGCCACGTTTAGAAGGATCAACTGCCAATTTGGTCAGGAGAGGCTGAATCAGTAGCTTGTCATGTATTGTTTGGCCACATTAGCTGCCTCTGTCATATCATTAAATGAGAAGGAAAGGCAAAAATTAAGTAAGCCTTAGCAGAAAGGTCTATAAAAATACACCAGTAAACACTCAAAGTAATGCTGCTCTGAGTTCTCTGTCTAAAGAAACACCAAATTTATTTCCTTCTATTGTGTACACATGGGCTTCTGTATCAGACTTCCTGTTTTCAGCTTAAACCTCCAGGGCTAAGGCTTGAGCATTCTCAGTTTGCTCATCTCTCCCTCTTCCTCATCCCCTGCCTGCTGTAATCTGAGTCTACAGCTATGAGTGAGCAGGAAAAGACTCAGGCAGGAAGTGATGTCACAACAAGCTAATATGGCAGCTGCTATCCTAAAGAAACAGAGAGAGCTTGTAGAGCTGTTTACTCAGCTATGGTAAAGCATTCTACAGAATAAACATGCATTCTACCTTGCACTATTGTGGCTCATCTATTGGCAATAAATTGCTTTAGTAACTTTCTTTCTCCTTCAAATCTAACTTGCAAACATGGTTTGTTTGTTCTGAGTAAAGGTGGCCATAGATGCACTGTTAATATCATACAAAACAAATTTTCGTATGATATTTGATGCATGTATGTTGGAGGCGAGCCAACCAATATCTGCAGACGACTTGGATGTCGGTTGGCTCATTGATTGGGCTCTGTGTCGTAACTACCGGGGGAGCAAGGGGTGCAGTTGGGCCAGGGTCCGCACCCCGCAGGGCCCCCCTGGCAGTCTCACGCCGCTGCAGCGGCACGGACTGGGGGGGGGGGGCAGCTGCATGGCCCGCCCCCACCTAGTTCCATTACTGTTTGGGCTGGCCAGACGATTTTGGTCAGGCACCTTTGAAGGCACCCGAACATCAGTCATTGTTAGTGCTGAATAGTCAGAATAGCTATTGTTTCTATCTGTAGATCTGATTCACCGCTACACAGGTATATTTAAACGAACTATCCTTATTGGAGAGATCTTTTCCAGGAAAGATCGTAATTGTAACGTCTATGGCGGCGAACATTTATTCAGAGCGGTCATATCCAACACCCTGCTTGTTGTTTCAAAACATGTACACCAAAGCATCTGATGTTGTTGTTCTGCCAGTACATAAAAAGCCAGAAATTAAATGGTAGTAGAAATGGGAAATATTTTCATGTATTGTTTTGCTCTTTTGTAAAGTCCCCCAGAGAAGGTTTTATTTCTGATTAAATAAATCTGTAGCAGTCATAGAGAAAATGTCTCCTTTTGAAGCGTGGTTGGTGACATTCCTGTACCATCAGAGAATCAATCAGTGTTTATTTATCCTTGCACTGCTTCAGTGTTTGCTTTGCACTTTCCATTATCCTTTATGTGTCTCTGGAGAAGCGGGAGCCATATTTGTTTGACAGGCTGCTCAATTGAGCTGGTTAGTTCAAGTCTTTGGAATGTGTTTGTGTAAAGCAATGGATTTAAATATAAACTATTTGCTGAATTCTCCGCATTTTAGTTTTAATGATCTTTGTAGTCCTCACTGGGTTATTGAAAGGCGAATACAAATTGAATTGTACGATTATGCATGATGTGTGTAGACCAAACATAGAGTTCGCCAAAGTGATGGAGTTGTGTGATGACTTTCATTTTAGTAAAAACAAATAAGGTCATTACATGTTGGACTGTCACACCTTAGCATTTTGGAATATTTATCAGTGGTAGTTTAAAGAAACTGTACCATCAACAAATGAAAGTGCATTCAATTAATTAAAATATAATTTACTGTTGTGCTGCACTGGTAAAACTGGTGTGTTTGCTTTAGCAACTCTTCTATAGTTTATATAAACAAGCGGCTGTGTAGCCATGGTGGCAGCCATTCTAGCACAGGATACGCAATAGATAACAGATAAGTACTACTATAGTTTATATAAACAAGCTGCTGTGTAGCCATGGGGGCAGCCATTCAAGCACAGGATACACAGTAGATAACAGATAAGTACTACTATAGTTCATATAAACAAGCTGCTGTGTAGCCATGGGGGCAGCCATTCAAGCACAGGATACACAGTCAATCACATGACAATCTAGACATTCCATCATCTGCAACACAGAATAGGAATCTGCATATATTATCCATCAGTGAAACAAACCACACCAAAATACAGCCATTAAATGCAAAGGAAGTCTCTTCCTTTATTTTTTGAGTTTCTGTGCTCAAATGTCATTTCTGGAGTCTTTGCAGTGTTGTTTAATGTTATGGATGATCCCCACAATAGTATAAATAGGCAGATTCAGCTTCTTATAACCTCTGAAGTGAGGAGGGTGGATGTTTATTTAATTGTGGTGTTTTATAGGCTCTAGCTGAGTCTACACTGGAAAGGGCCCCCATGAACAAGGTTCTAGTTAAAGGGATACTGTCAAGGGGAAACCTTTTTTTTTTTTTTAAATGCATCAGTATCAGTTACTAGTGCTGCTCCAGTAGGCTTCTGCACTGAAATCCATTTTTCAAAAGAACAATTTTTTTATATTCAGTTTTGAAATCTGATTTTTTTCTATTTCATTTTGAAATCTGACATGGGACTAGACATTTTGTCAATTTCCCGGCTGCCCCGGTCATGTGACTTGTGCCAGCACTTTAGGAGGGAATTGCTTTCTGGCAGGCTGTTGTTTTTACTTCTCAATGCTCCTGAATAGAATGCAGTGGGACATGGGTTTTTACTATTGAGTGCTGTTCTTAGATCTACCAGGCAGCTGTTATCTTGTATTAGGGAGCTGTTATCTGGTTACCTTCCCATTGTTCTGCTGGGGGGGGAAAGGGAGGGGGTGATATCACTCCAACTTGCAGTACAGCAGTAAATAGTGTTTGAAGTTTATCAGAGCACATTTCACATGACTTGGGGCAGCTGGGAAATTGACCTACCCCATGTCAGATTTCAAAATGAAATATAAAAAAAATCTGTTTGCTCTTTTGAGAAATGGATTCCAGTGCAGAATTCTGCAGGAGCAGCATTATTAACTGATGCATTCTGAAAAAAAATTCCCATGACAGTATCCCTTTAATGAAAGGACCAGGCAGTAGTAGTATAGGTACGGAACCTGTTATCCAGAATGCTCGGGACCTGAGGTTTTCCAGATAATGGATCTTTCTGTAATTGGGATCTTCATACATTCGAAGAGAACTAAACCATGAAGTAAAAAAAACCCTATCCCCCTACACTACATACACCCCCCTCCCACCACCCCAACCTAGCTGCTACCCCAGCAAATGCCCCTAAGTTTTGACTTACCCCTCAGTTAGGGTTGCCTCCTTTTCTTTAAATAAATACCGGCCTATATATTGAGCTTTTTTTCCTATTAATAACATTGGGATTAGTATGTTATAGAATTGCCAATTCTAAGCAACTTTTCAGTTGGTCTTCATTACTTATTTTTTATACTTTTATAGTTATCTGCCTTTTTCTTCTGACTCTATCCAGCTTTCAAATGGGCATCGCTGACCCCATCTAAAAAAACAAATGCTCTTTAATGCTACACATTTATTGGTATTGCTGCTTGGTATTCCTCATCTTTCTATTTAGGCCTCTACTATTCATATTGCAGTCTCTTATGCAAATCATTGTATGGTTGCTAGGGGGATTTGTACCCTAGCAACCAGATTGCTTAAATTGCTAAATAAAAAGCTAAATGACTCAAAAACCTTAAAAAAAATAAAAAATGAAAACGAATTGCAAATTGTCTCAGAATATCACTCTCTAAATCATACTAAAAGTTCATTTAAAGGTGAACAACCCCTTTATAAAAAAAAGGTCTATTGATTTGAATGCATTTGGAATGCATTACTTCCATTAACTTTCATGAATTTTTTGCTTACCACTAGTGAGAAGGGACCTTGTATCTCTTGCAAAACCGTTGCCCCCCCTGGGGCACATGCCCTGGTGCTGTTTACAAACAGCTAGCCCACTTATTACACTTTAATCCGAATCTAATTTTACAAGTTGCTTGAAAAGTGTAAAGTGAACTATTTTAATATTTGTAATTCATGTAGCAGTGAAATCAGACAGAGCCCCAATGTTTGGGTCAAATGTTCTTCCCTGGGAACTAGAAAGTTCACACTTCCATGCCGTAGCTCGCAGATTTCTGCCACTTTAAAGGAAAACTATACCCCCCCCCCCGGACAAAGTAGGTCTCTATAAAAAGATATTGCATAAAACAACTCGTATGTAAAACCCTGCTTCATGTAATTAAACCATATTCATAATAATATTCTTTTTTAGTTTCATGTGCCATTGGGTCATCCTAAATAGAAAATTGCCATTTTAAAAAATAAGGACAGTCTCCTGGGATCCTAGGATCCAACGGGGCACACAAACATACCAAACAAACTATAAAGTTAGGTCACGTGAGCCAATTAACAGACAGAGTTGTGTCTTTTGCTTCAACACCTCTTCCTGTTACAGTTAAGGTGGCCATAGAGAGGGAGATCTCTCCCCGATATGCTCACATTGATATGCCCCTAGGGCCCAACGATCGGATCAGAATGGAGGCGATACGGTCGGATCGCGGGACCACATACACGCAGAGATGCTGCCGCGATCCGACTAAGTTTTTTAACCTACCCGTTCAAGATCTGGCCGACTTTTGGCCAGATATCGATCGGGGAAGCCCGTCGGATGGCCCCCATACGGGCCAATAAGCTGCTGACTCAGTCTGTCGGCAGCTTATATCGGCCCTTGTATGGGGGCCTTTAGAGGTGAAATATTTCTGGTCAGGTGATCTCTGAGGCAGCACACAGACCATCATGAAATGGTGGTTCAAGGCAAGAGATGTAAAAGGGCAATATTTACTTAAATATATATTCCAGTTTCGTAAGATTCTTTAATATGTCACTTAATTTGATATAAACTATCTGTTGCTCAATTATTCATTTTGGGGGTATAGTTTTCCTTTAAGTGGAACACGACCCAACAAATACAATATAAATGAGGCTTATGTCGAATTTGCGCCCCTTCGTTTTAATATCGTAAAATATTTACTTCAGCCACACGTCTCTTTTGTACCAAACAGATGTCCAGGTGTTTTTGCTTACTTTGCTTAAAAACGGGTAGGAAATAGAAACTGTAATGAACCAGGAAAAAGCTGCATTCATTCTGATTAATGGCCAGGTGGCCATATTAACATCTCATTTGTTACAGTCTGCGGAAATGCCCAGAAATGCGAAATTCTAGAGTTTACTTTTAGCAGAAAGCCTTGGCAGCTGTTATAATTAACACAGAGGTTTCCATCTCTCTCCAGATTCTTCATATTTACTGGCCCTGCATTAATTCTAAGATGCTTTTGTGTGTCCCACATAACTTCACCCCTGTGCTGCCAGTCCAGCTGTCAGTCTGCCATTGTAAACTGCCGTTGTAAACTGCCGCTGTAAACTTCGGGTAAATCCATTTTGCTTTTCTATGCTATGTGCCTGATGAAGAGCAAGCCTCTAGCATGCTCTGGCACTTTCTTTGGGCCTTAAAGGGGTTGTTCACCTTTGGGACAATAAAGCTAGTTTAAAAGCCCATGTCATAAAAAATGTTTTTGTAATGCATCTTTATTACTTTAAACGATTGCTTTCAGCGATACTTACCATAGAAGTTGATCATCTCTCGCAAAAAACGCTCAAGTATTCATTTTGAGGGTATAGTTTCCCTTTAAGTGGAACACGACACAACAAATACAATATAAATGAGGCTCATGTCGAATCCGAGATTGTGGGACAGGCTCTGTGCAAAACATACAGCTTGCCATATAAGGATAGGGTTGCCACCTTTTCTTTAAAAAAGATACCGGCCTTCCTATATATTGAGCTTTGTTTCCTATTAATTACATTGGAATCAGCCATCTAAAATACCCAATATAAGGAAGTTGACAATTGAATCTGCACAGAGCATGCTATCTCTCTCCTGCTTCCCACATAACACAGAAACCCCCTAAAATACCCATCACAGTTACCTGTTTCTTCAAAAAGTATGAATACATAATATCTTATGTGCTGAAATCCAGCTGTTTAAAGGGGTGGTTCACCTTCAAGTTAACTTTTAGTATATTGTAGAAGGGCCAACTCTAAGAAACTTTTCACTTGGTCTTCATTATTTATTTTCATAGTTTTTAATGATTTGCAATTTTCTTCTATTTCTTTGCAGCTTTTAAATGGGGGTCACTGACTCCATCTAAAAACAAATGCTCTATAAGGCTACAAATGTATTGTTATTGCCACTTTTTATTACTTATCATTCTATTCAGTCCATCTCCTATTCATACTCCAGTCCCTTATTCAAATCAATGCAGGGTTGCTAGGGTTTTTGTACCCTAGAAACCAAATTGCTGGCACTGCAAACTAGAGAGCTGCTGAATAAAAAGCTAAATAACTATAAAACCACTAACAATAAAAAATGAAAACCAAATGCAAATTGTCTCAGAATATCGCTCTCTACATTATACTAAAAGTTAACTCAAATGTGAACAACCCCTTTAACAGTTCTCTTTCTGCATCATTTGAAATCCTGGCAGGGAAGGAGGGACTAAATCTTACAAATTGTAACAACTTCTCCACAGCTTAGAGACAGCATGCAGGAACTACATAACCCACAATGCATTGCACTGTGATGTTCTGTTCCTTATTGATGTCACATGTGCAGGGAATTGTGGGGCTTGGAGGGTCAAGGCTGAGGACAGATGCTGCCGATACAAAATAACAGTAGTCAGCCAGCTCAGAAAAGTAGTCAGACGTATCAGCAGGAGAGCAGGGGCTAGGCTTAGGGAACTGTTCCAAACAATTAAAAATCATGAAAAGTCTGCATATTTTTTAAGTGATATATATTGCAAGTTGCTTGAAATTATGTTTACTTTTCAAAAAGCTTAAGTTATGTTTGTGTGGAACTACCCTTTGATAAAATCTTATAGTGCCTTTATATCTTATATGTATATGTTTTAATTGATTTTAAGCTGTAAATATAGTGTATAAAGAGCAAAACAAAGACATTATGCAACAAATTTGGAAAATTACATTTTCAGATTTGTACTTCTATATAATAATCTGCCAAAAATGACTAAATCCTCAATTTTTACTACAGCCGCTCTGCTGCCTAAATATAGTTTAGACCATTAACATCAGATTTTGGTTAAGCTATCGATGATTCTTAAAAGAGGTTTGGAAACGCTGCAAATTAAGTCCCTTTGGAATCAATATGCTGCACTTTGGAAATCCGTTACGGGCAGGAATACGTCTTGTATTATTAATTAGAATTAAGCTAGAGCTTGTGTGGGAAATGTCTAAATGAAGAGAATAAAGCTTGTAAAATATGCAGAATATTCAGACAGTTAATGATGGTGCAGTTGTGGGAGCAGCCATGGGCAGTAAGGTTGCCACCTTTTGCCGTGGCTCAACCCGGACAGGGGACGGGCCCATGACATCGGTGGGCGGGCCCGTGATGTCATGGGGACGGAGCTATGACGCGATCGCCGATTGGCCGATCGCTGCGTCAATCAAGCTGATCCCGCCCAGTTTTCATTATTTGGAAAACCGGGCAGGAAGTATTGACTCGGGCAGCCCTTCAAAATACCGGGCTGTCCGGGTCAAAACCGGACAGGTGGCAACCCTAATGGGCAGATAATTTGCAGCTAATGTTAAACTAAAAACTCCCAGCAAAGTAGGAATAGTGGTGAGGGTGGGAATGTAATAGAGAACACACTATGCTGCAGTCAAGTTGTCTGCGCTTTTATTTTTGTGGAAATACATTTTCAGGACCACACTCAGAGTCATGTGGCCCTTTGTAGAAAGGACATGTTAATGTTATATTGTTTAAAAGTTGTTTTATACATATATATATATATATATATATATACAACAAACAAAGAAAAGTTGTGCTCACCACTGATTTTTAAAACCATTAGGCGGGGGTGCAATGAGGCTGTGACCACAAAATTAAAATAGACAAAGACAAGAGGTCCATCCACATCTCGCAATGTAATATTGTTCCTTAAACTGTTATTGCATTGCGAATTTTAAT
>CM044432.1:18582325-18620824 GCA_024363595.1 Xenopus borealis | reverse complement strand
GCCATCTTAAATATATTGCAATATATGGACAAACAATCCCTGTTTTTTTTAAAGGGTAAGCAGTGTCGGACTGAGATGCCACGGGCCCGCCAGAAAACCTTAGACCAGGGGCCTAACTTTTATTCCTTCTCTCCTCACTTAAACTCTTTATTCTCCTATTCTTTTAGATCTACTTACTATACTCTATTCTTCCATTATCAAGCCTCTTTTTCCACATAAAGAAATAGGGAATGAACATGAAATAGGCCAAATTGTTAGAAGCAAAAGGGCCCACTGACACTTGGGCCCACCGGGAGTTTTCCTGGTATCCCTGTTGGCCAGTCCAACACTGAGGGTAAGATATTTTTAGTAGCTTAAGGCACAAAATGTCCCAATGTCTTAAATATATTGATAATGGGTGCAGATGACCTCTTGTATTTGTCTGTATGAATTTTGTGGTCAGAGCCTCATTGTACAACCTTACATTGTTTATTTTAATATATACGTATATGTGTGTGTATATATATATATAGGAAATGATGGACCTTATTTAGCAGCAAACTCCTCATTCTACCAGTATTGTTTATAAGTATCTTGACAAAACACTAATATAAACAGACTTGTTTTGATGTGTTGAAATAATTTATATGCTATAAAACATAAGCTCGTTCTTGTGTATAACCACCATGTTGGACATTGTTGCCATATACAAAGCAATGCTGGATGGGCACATGCTGGCAGGCATCTAGTTTAAACCACTCATTAGAACCATCACTTGGGGTTGAGCTTTGACCAGTTAATTTAATATTTTAAAAGTGATACTCACAATAAAAACCAACTTTTTAAAATAAGTATGAATGCACATTAACAGTTACCTATAGGTCACGTTGATCATTTTTTGCTGAGAGGTTTATTTTTTTAAGTTATTGTTAGTTGAAGTTTTTAGACTTGACAGGTTTGGCAGAAATGGCACTGACAGCACCATGGTGGGTGTCCAACTATCCATAGCAACACCACAACCAAGAAGATCTCTCTCCCTTGGATGCAAATTTAAGCAGCCCTACACCTTCCATGTGTTACCAAAACTTCTAGAATATAACAGATTTTTTCAATTACAATGTATTGTAAGTAACGAGATGTAGTTTAACAACAAGCCTATCCTCAATGCAAAATAGGCCAAAGCTGGCCATGTGCACACATGTGATTTATGGTATATCGACAAAGTGTCCACAATCTGTTGACTAACTTCATGTCTAAATATTTAGACATATTTTATTAACAATACTTCTAAAACACTATATAAATGGCAGTTCACCTTTAAAGGGCAAGGAAAGTGTAAAATAGAATAAGGGTAGAAATGGTGTATTTTGTATACTAAACATAAACATGAACTTACTGCACCACAAGCCCAATCAAACAAATTATTTATGCTTTCAAAGTTGGCCACAGGGGGCTGTCATCTTGTAACTTTGTTATACATCTTTGTCTGACACTGGCACTGCACATGATCAGTATGGTCTGTGCTGCTTAGGGATCGTCATAAATGATCAAAAAACAAAGCTGTTTGAGCTCTGCATGGGGCTCCCCCTGCTGTTCATAAGTATGATTGTTTCCCTGCCAGAAGTTAGGGACCGTCTGACAATTCCTATCCTCAGCACTAAAAGAAGGGAGAATTTCACTGCATACAGTACACATTTTTTAATTAAAGTATATTGGAGATAGATTTCCTTTTCATTAAAGAAAGTAAAAATGGGATTTTATTTATTTGCCTTTCCTTGCCCTTTAAACACAAAATTGTGTATGTGTGTGTTTTTTTTCCATATTTGTCTTTTAGTAGTGCAGCTTCCATTTACCCTAGGCAGTAGTCTTGTAATCAGAATTCAGAACCTGCAAAAGAAAAATGAGCCATAAAAATAAGAATAACAATAAAATCGAACCCTTAGAGTCATTCTTTTTATTGGTAGATGGGGTCAGTGACCTCAATGGCTGGAAAGCATTTTTATTTGCAGGTTGGAAAAAAAAAACATACAAAATAAATAATGAAGACAGGTTCCTTAGAATGTCTATCTATAACATTCTGAAAGTTACCACTCCCCTTTAAATCAGCATAAATGTATCAAAGAACATTGCAATGTAATGTATACTTAAAGGACCAGTAACATAAAAAAATGCAATTGTTTCAAAGTAATAAATATATAATGCAGTGTTGCCCTGCACTGGTAAAACTGTTGTATTTGCTTCAGAAACACTTCTATTGTTTATGTAAATAGGCTGCTGTGTAGCAATGGGGGCAGCCATTCAAAGGAGAAAAGGCTCAAGTTACACAGCAGATAGCAGATAAGCTCTGTAGAACATAATGTTAACTGTTATCCATTACTCATCCTGTGCCATGTAGCCTTTTTTCAATTTCCGCAATTGCTACTTAGCAGCTTATTTATATGAACTATAGTAGTGTTTTTGAAGCAAACAGATCAATTTTAACAGTGCAGGGCAACACTACATGATATTTTCTTTACTTTAAAACACTTTCATTTTTTTTGGTGTTACTGTTCCTTTAGGGCTAGGGCAGACGGGGAGATTCGGGGGCATTTTGTAGCCTGGCGACTTCTCGCCGCGACTTGTAGCCCCCGAACCTCCCCGAATAGCCAAGTCCTGGGGCGCACCGGCGTTACTTGAAAACGCCGGCGCCTATTCACACGGAGCGGTGTGCTTTTTGAAATAGCTCCAAATTGCCTCGCGAGTCAATTTGGAGTGATTTCAAAAAGCGCGCCGCTCCGTGTGAATAGGCGCCGGCGTTTTCAAGCAACGCCGGTGCGCCTCAGGACTTGGCTATTCGGGGAGGTTCGGGGGCTACAAGTCGTGGCGAGAAGTCGCCAGGCGACAAAATGCCCCCGAATCTCCCCGTCTGCCCTAGCCCTTAAGGAACTGACTCCAGAAATTACAGAAATACATTTATCATATCATAACATTGTCTTTGCATGCTATTTATAATCTTACCATAAAAGTATTTGCCAGATGCTTTTACATTACCCATCTTATCCCCCATGTACTTCTATGAGGGGGCTGCCATATTCAGGGTTGGACTGGCCCGGCAGGATGCCGGGAAAAAAACTGGTGGGCCCGCCCACATGGGCCTCTGCCAGACAGACCCCACAAAAAAACTTGTGGCGTCGTTCACGCATGCGCACGGCACAGCTCTTTTTCGTCCATGGCTCTTTTTCCACATGCGCACGGCATCTGTAGGGGGCCCTGGACTCGAGTCTCAGTGGGCCCCCGGGACCCCTGTTCCAACCCTGGCCATATTTGTGCTGCATTAGAAATTCTGACAGGGACAGTTAGGTTTAGTCAAGTAACAATTACTTACAAAAGCAACTTAAAACATGGTAACTTTTAGGGGGTTATTTATTAAAGTCCAAGTGTCAAAAACTAAAACAATTGGCATTTATTATACCCAAGAATGGAAAAAGTCTGAACATCCGGCATCTCAGACCTGACTAGGTTGTATACTGTTTAAGTCAATAGAATAGGTCCCTATCCTATTTTTAAGTGTTTGTGGTCTGCGCTGAAATTTGCCAGAAAAACAACTATTTCAGACTTTTCAGGCAAAAAAATTCTGGCTTTTCGGTAAAAAACCTGAAAAAAATTTAGAAATTCAGGGAAAAAAATCTGAACAATTTGGATTTTCGCTTGATTTTTTCGTATTTTAATTAATAATAATACTATATAACATAACAATAATAATAATAATGGATCCTAATTTGGTTGGACTTTTTTAATTAAAATAATCAGATAAATTCAGATAATTAAGGCCCCCATGTGCATTCATATTTTGAAAACTAGTATCACTTTTATACTTAAGACTTGTGTCTTTCATTCTATTCCAATGTGCTGAAGGTTTTTTTTTTTTTTTTTCATCACAGTCTCTCTTTTTCTCTCTCGGCCAACTGCCAACCTTTGTATTTGCTCTTTCTTTACCTTCTTCATTGCTCACTACTTTATTATTACTACACATTCATGTGCTGCTTTCCTATTGGTCTCACGTTGCCTTTCTTAGCATATTTATTCTCTCTTCCAAAATGCTCCCTTTCCACTTTCCTATCGTTCTTTATAAATCGGTCTCTGTCCCTTCCTTGTTTTTGGTTCCAGTCTATGTTTAGAATCTATTTCTCTCTCTATACTGTTGCAATTTAACTTTTTCCTTTCAACCTGTGTGCATATCCATATGGGAGCAATGATTACACAAAGTGCCTCAGTAGCTATAAAAGTTTTAAATATTAATAGATGCACAAGAGGGCACCATTGAGTGGAGTATTATGCACACAGGCTGCATCATAAAATCGTTATCACTTTTATATCACCTGCCTGGGCACATCAACCACCGTTTCTATATAAGAAACTATTATTACACTTGTCATTTACTTCAAAAATATATATTGTAAAAGTGATATTGCAGGTACCAGTCAATGGCCTCACCTGTAAAATACATGCAAAATGCTGGGAATTTTGATGATGCCTTTTTTTAAAAAAAAAAAACCCAGTAATAACTGGTATTGCAAGGAACAAAAAAAAGCACTGTGTCTTAATCTGCGATTAGTTTTAATCTATCATGATAGAACTCTCCCAGCAGCAATTGTGAGCAATTGTGAGTTACATTATTGCCTCTGGTGAGTGACGTGAACAGTAATTGTTAACCTTTTGGCTACAACAATTAATTACAGAGAATGCGTTGATCAGAAGAAGAGTAGGAATTGAACATTTTGTTAGGAAAATGTTTTTTTAATAAGAGATATGGGGTAGATGGGGTGGCAAAACCTTGAGCTGGGGAAAGAAGTGTAATAGCTGTGAAATGTCGATATAACAACTGTTTTAGCATATAAAATTGTTTATTACATGTCCTTTGTATTAAACAAAGTGACATCATGTAAAACCTTTAAGAGTTTAAAGGGGTGTTTCACCCTTATGTTGACTTATGTTCTAGAATGGCCAATTCTAAGCTACTTTTCAGTTGGTCTACATTATTTTTTTTCTATAGATAATTCATTATTTGCTGCCTTCTTGTGACTCTTTCCAGCTTTCAAATGTCAGTCACTGACCCCCATCTAAAAAATAAAGTCCCTATAAGACTACAAATGTATTGTTATTGCTACATCTTTCTAAAGCACTACACAATATGTTGGTGCTATAGAAATACATGTTAATAATAATCAGTCCCTCTCCTATTCACATTTCAGTCTCTTATTCAAATTCGATGCATGGTTGTTAGCGCAATCTGATGGCCAATATTGCTAACTGGAGAGCTGCTGAATAAACATCTAAATAACACTAAACTAAAAACACAAAACTAAAACTAACTAAAACTAAAAACGAAAATAATAAAAAATGAAAAGCGACTTCAAATTCTCTCATAATATCATTGTCTACATGTTGTCTTAAAGTTAATTAACTAAATAATAAAAAATGTAAACCAACTGCAAATTGTCTCAGAATATCAATGTTTACATGTTGTCTAAAAGTTAATTAATTAACTAAATAATAAAAAATGAAAACCAACTGCAAGTTACTTAAAGGTTACTTAATTAATGAATTCACTAATTAATTAATTAATAAAAAATGAAAACCAACTGCAAATTGTCTCAGAATATCATTGTCTACATGTTGACTGAACGTTAATTAATTAAATTAATAATAAAAAATGAAAACCATCTGCAAATTGTCTCATAATATCATTGTTTACATGTTCTCTAAAAGTTAATTAATTAACTAAAAAATAAATAATTAAAACCAACTGCAAATTGTCTCAGAATATCATCGTCTACATGTTCCCTAAAAGTTAATTAATTAATTAATTAATTAATTAATTCATTCATTCAATAATTAATTCAATAATAAAAAATGAAAACCAACTGCAAATTTTCTCAGAATATCATTGTCTACATCATACTAAAATGTAATTAATAAAGTTAATTAAGCTGGTGTACATACAGTATAAGCATTGTTATGCTATACTTTGGTTCCCATTTAATGTTCTCTTAAAAGCTTAGATGGAGCAAAATATATTTAGAGATTCCTTATGACATTTTTTTCGTTAGGAAATGAATGCTGGGGTAGTGTCTTTTGTACCGTGCATACTATATGCTTCATATATAGTTCCTTATACATAGCTATAGCTTTAGACAAGCAGAAAAATCAATCTGATATTCTCAACAAGCTGTATCTCTTTCATAGGCTGATTAAACACAAAAGGAAATCAACATTGATTACAATGGAGTCTTTTGAGATCTCCTTCCTGTTATTTGGAGCTTTCTGGATAATGGATCCTATACCTGTATTGTTGATCTGAACCTTTGGTCTCAAGGCCAGTGTTTGGATGCTGTAAGAAATCACTGCGCTGGGGTGGTTGTCTAAATAAGATGGCTTGTTTCTGTGATCATTTTATGGCTGGGATGATATTAATAGAAATCATTTTCCATAAGCAGTCAAACCATTTCTAGATTAGGATATGAAATGTATCTAATCTATTTTACATCAAATATACCATAAAATGCCGTGGCTTGATAAAGGGTCATCACAAAAACATTCTTCATAGGCATCAGCAGCACCCCTAGTTCCATAATGGAACCGTTGAACTAAAATTGATTCCTGTCTGCTTAAAGGGCATGTAAAAAAATAAAATCCCATTTTTACTTTCGTTAATAAAATCTCCAATATACTTTAATTAAAACATGTCTACCATTTTTATAAGAAACCTGACTTTTGCAGGGATGTTCTCCCTTTATTGACATTCTCCGACTGCTGAGGATAGGAAACTTCAGATGGTCCCTAACTTCTCTGCAGGGAAATGATCATACTTTCAAGCGGCAGGGGGGAGGGACTTCCCAGAACCGGAGTAGTTTTGTTTGTTTTCCTGTAGAGCAGCCAGCGACTGTGTCAAGGGGAATTTCCCGGCATAAATCAGCTTTCTTATGAAAACTGTACAGATTTTTTAATTGAAGTACTTTAGGGATAGGTTTCTTTTTAAGTTCATAAAGTAAAAATGGCATTTTATTTTTGCCTTTACTTCCCCTTAACTGTTTCCAACTCCAGCTGCAGGGACAAAGATCATGGAGCCAGATTTAAACAGATAAACTAGGATTCTATCTTGAGGATTATTTTGCTGCATCCACTGGTTCTGGAGAGTTGGAGAAAGTTTGTATTAAATAATGCAAAAACGATAAAATCCACAGTAAATTACATGACAACACAGGAGCCAGTGCAGTGTGTATATTTTGATTATTAATCAGTCTTTTTTCATCTGCTTCTATGGCAAATATTATTTTGATAATTTATGACTAAGCAGCCCAGACCACACTGAGCATGTGCTCAGTCTAGGTCAGGAAAAAAATGATTTTACAAGATTGCGACCCCCTGTGGCCAACTTTGTAAGCATAAATGATTTATTTAATTAGGCTTCTGGTGCAGTCATTTAATTGTTATGTTTAGTATACAAAATACAGCATTTCTAGCATTATTCTATTTTAGACACTTTAGTTTCCCTTTAAGGAAAAACATGTGGTAGACAGCCCCGTATATATATATATATACACAGTAGAGAGCCTGCACTCACAGGACTTATATCTCATATTTTCTTTTTAAAATCTTTCCAGCTAAATGGGAATTACATTTTTAAAAAGTAACCTGTAAAGCAACCAGAGCCATTGTAGTGATGTTTTTGTCTTGTAAGTATTTAACAGCAGGGAGATTTGATATAGGTCCTACAAAAACCTAAACTGGCACATTTTTGCTCAGGCAAAGAAGCGCAAATCTGCCAATTGATTGAAAGTGAGGACTTTCTATTTTTTACCCTTTCCAGCAAAGTCTACTTTGCCAGGTTCAGGCTGGTGATCTCCCATTATAATTATAGAGCAGCCACTATTAAATAGCAATCAACATCGCCCTTTCCATACTAATTTTCTCCATGGCGAAAATTCTGTATCGAAAACGCTCTACGACAGGAAACCTTTTAAACCCGTGAGCAACATTCAGAAGTAAAAGGAGAAGGGGAGATACACTATCATGAAAAATGTTCTTAGGGTGCCAAATAAGTGTTGTGATTTGCCATTTGTTGGACCCTATGTAGATTGTCAGCCTACATTGAGGCTCTGTTTGGCAGTGCACCTGGTTTTTATACAACCAAAACTTGCCTCCAAGCCTGGAATTCACAAATAAGCACCTGCTTTGAGGCCACTGAGAGCAACATCCAAGGGGTTGGAGAGCAACATGTTACTCATGAGCCACTGGTTGGGGATCACTGCTCTAAAGAATGTTTCCTAGTACTGTTGTATGGGGAAATATACTGGCAAATTTTCTCAGAGAATTTATACCAGGAGAAAATTCACCACATTTCTCTTGAAAAAGTGAACTTACGATTAGGGATGAGTGGATTTTTTCACCATGTTTCACCGCGGAAATGACGCCCATAGACTTGAATGGCGTCACGTGTCAAAAAAATAAATAAAAAAATTGACGCCCATAGATTTAATGCATCTCAGCAAATTCTTGGTGAAATGGTGGTACATGGAACATTTTCTAATTGGACCAGTGTTTTTAGTGGTGTACCGGAGGGCTCTGTACTGGGTCCCTTTTTTAGGTTGTTTATTAATGACATAGAGGTGGGCATTGATAATAAATTGTGCAGAACTATAGGTTCCTTGCAGAATGCTGCCACTTTGCAGAGTGATTTGTCGGGAAACTGGGCAGCAAACTGGAAATGAGGTTCAATGTTGATAAATACAAGGTTATGCACTTTGGCAAAAATAATATAAATGCAAGTTATACACTAAATGGCAGTGTGTTGGGAGATTCCTTAAGTGAGAAGGATCTTGGGGTTTTTATAGATAACAAGTTGTCTAATTCTGGGCAGTGTCATTCTGTAGCTACTAAAGCAAATAAAGTTCTGTCTTGCATAAAAAAGGGCATAAACTCAAGGGATGAAAACATAATTATATCTCTTTATAGATCCCTAGTAAGGCCTCATCTGGAGTATGCAGTGCAGTTTTGGACTCCAGTCCTTAGGAGGGATGTAAATGAGCTGGAGAGAGTGCAGAGACTAAGTGCAACTAAACTGGTTAGAGGGATGGAAGACTTAAATTATGAGGGGAGAAAAAAGGTGCTTGTGAGGGGACATGATTACACTTTACAAATACATTAGAGGACATTATAGACAAATATCAAGGGACCTTTTTACCCATAAAGAGGATCACCAGAGGCCACCCCTTCAGACTAGAAGAAAAGGACTTTCATTTGAAGCAGTGTAGGTGTTTCTTCACAGTGAGGACAGTGAGGTTGTGGAATGCACTGCCGGGTGATGGCTGATTCTGCTGATGCTTTTAAGAGGGGCTTGGATGATTTCTTGGACAGACATAATATCAAAGGCTATTGTGATACTAAACTTTATAGTTAGTATAGATATGGGCAAATATAATTTGTGTGAAAATATGGCGGAGTGTGTGTATATGAATGCTGGGTTTTAATTTGGAGGGGTGGAACATCAAATTAACTATGTAACTATCACATGGACAGGGGAAGTAACACTTCAAGAAATGATCATAGAAATGTACTGAAATGAAAATGATGAATGGTTGTCACTTAATTATTCGGGTATGTATCTGATTTTTGTTCTTTATATACAGGACTGTATTTATATATAGGTACAGTCCTTGAGGACCTGTGCCTAAGATGGCAGTTTTAAAAGAGTGGCCATTGGGTGATTATGTAACAAATAATTTTAGGTGAGTGAGGGGCTTGGAGCGCTTTTATAGCTCTTTTCTGTGGTCCTATTCCACCTGTCCCTTCACATCTACAAATGTAGGAGAGAGATTTATTAAAATGTAAACATTTTTCTTCCTAATTTTTGCTTCTCAACATTTATTAATGTTTTTTTTTTATCCTTGCTTCTGTATCATTTGATGCTCAAATTGAATTCTATCTAAGGGTGGACTTTAATGGTAAAGCAAATCGAGAAACTTTTCAAGTGAGGCGAGGGATTGAATGATTTCCATTCAAACAAATGATGATGTGCCTATTGGCCTGAATGGATCTTGGCAAGTTTGAAACCCAAATATTTTTGTTAAAGAAAAATCCAGATAGAAGATACAAGGAAAATAAATAGAGATAAAATGATCTCTGGGAGGAAAGCATTTTTAAAGTGTCATGACCTTTGTGATGTACAGTTTTACAGTTTACAGTTTTGTAATAGTTTGCAGAAACTTTTTTAGTTACATGTGCAAAATTATTGGTTGAAAAATGGAAAACACTTTAAACATTAAAAAAATTCACAGACATTTTGTAATAGTAGAATTTCTAAACTGTCTGCAATAATTATGTCAATAATCTGTACAAGAGCAGAACTTATTGCCTATGCGTCAAACCCTACAGCACATGGAGCTACAGAGTCTAGTTAAAAATATTAATTTAAAGAATTTCTCTGGTTTCTTGTATTAAAATTAAACTGTTATAGATATAAGAAAATATGCTGAAAATTAATCTAAGAAATAATACATTAAAGGTAAAGCACACCCCCAGGCAATTTGAAGCGATTTTAAAACACGCGCCGGCGTTTTTAAGCCTCGCCGGTGCCTAGCTATTCGGGGAGATTCGGGGGCGATCCGTCGCGGCGAGAAGTCGCCAGGCGACGGATCGCCCCCGAATCTCCCCGTCTGGACTAAGCCTAAAGCTATGGGGACTTCAGAGTTAAAGTGAGATACTTAGTTCAAGTGGTAAAAATCACAACAGTAGAAGATAAGACACTCCAGGAACTGGACAATGGGAGAACAAAGAGGAGCAGCACAAAGAGGCCACATGATCTGAATTTCTGCTGGTTGTAACCCCCAAGAATCCTTTATTGGAAACACCACGTTCAGGGAAATATTTTCTCCATTATGGTTAAAAAGTAATCCCTAACAAAAGGAAAAGTGGAAAGGACTGGATAAAAATTAATTCTGTAATTTAAGTATTTATATTCTAATAGAGGAGGTGGGGAAGGTTAATTGAAATGTGTATAAAGGTTACTTTTCATTGCTCCATGCTCACATTTTATTGCTCAAATATCATTCATGGCTGGAAAAGTAGGTATGTGCAGAGTCAAATGTCCACACTCACCAGGGATTCATCTGGAAAGGACTTTTAAAGATCAGGCTGATAATATGCATACAAATTAATTAAAAAAAGGTTAACCGGATCATAAAAAATAGACCAAAAGAAAATCAACATTCAATTTCAGAAGCTGCAGTTTGCTATCTAACAAACAGCATAGAAATCAAGACACGGAAATAAGTTCCTCATATTTAGTCAGAACTTAACAAAACATTCTTGCTGAAATAGTTTTATAGATCAGAGTACAACAAGAAAACCTCTGATTGGCTGTTGTCAGTAGTTGCACTGGAGCAGTTTAGCACTTGTTTCAGTAACTTAGATTCTCTAATTTTAAACTCTGCATTGAAGATGCACTGATTAAGCTTATTCCATTACTGAGGTTCAACAGAATATTTAAAGTTTTTCATAGGAAAAAGCTATTTTCTATGTATACATCGCTGCCTTTTCGGCAGAACAGGAACCTGGTCCTGGTCCCCTACTGTAAAGCCAATATTGTCCAATATAAATAATGGGGTTTTACTTGTGAACCACCAGTAAAACCCCTTTATTTATATTGATATCTGCAACTGTTATAGAACTACATTTTCCATGTGGTTTTTGAGTGGGGTTCCATATCCTGGGTGCTAGTACCATTTGGTTCAGCTCCAACTCCAAGAAAAACAATTCGAAAGAACACTTTGCATGGTCTGTGTATCCTTAGGTAACTTATCTATATGACTTTCCAAACATGGACACCTAACTGAGTGTCCACTCTGCATGACATCATATGTAGTAAAGCCCAATAATTTCTGCACTGTTAAGACAAGAAAGTCCACATAACATGTTGTCTTATATTGAAGGATGAATGTTCTGAAGTGCTCGCCTAAAGTTATATGCATTTTTATGCAGTACTAGCATCCTTTCAAAAATATTGCCGACTAGTCTCATCAGTTTCCCATAAATCTTCAGTCTTGGACCAAGACCAGCAATTCTTCACAATGAATTCATCAGAAACCAAGGCATGCACAGAAACCAAGGCATGCATCAGAAACCAAGGCATGCACAGAATGCACAGGGCGATAGAGTATACTGTCCAGCTACACAACAGCAGTTCAGTTCAGTTTAGCAATAAAGCTGTATTTAAAACAAAAAACCTTCAGGCTCTCTAATTCCCAGATACATTAAGGAAACTATGGGACAGATAGCTGTCCGGCACACAAACAGGTACTGCAGCATAATATCAGAATTAGTGATGGGCGAATCTACCCAGTTTCGCTGAAAAATTCTCGAATTTCCAGCATAATTCACGAATTGGTGAAAAATTAAATTTTTGACGCGCGTCGCGTCGTTTTCGTCGCGTCAAAAACTACGCGCAACTCATTTTCTTGGCGAATTTTCGCTGGCGGCGAATCGCGGGAATTCGCCCCTGGCGAATAAATTTGCCCATCACTAGTCAGAATATCTCTCCCTAAGGGCAGAGACACACAAGAAGATTCAGGGGAGATTTAGTTGCCTGGTGAAAAAGTGGCGCTTTTTCAGGCGAATAATCTCCCCGAAAAGCCATCCTGCTTTCTAAATCGGCGGTGGGATGGCACTCGTAGCTCTTCGTTTTCTGAAGTTTTCTCAATTCTATTCTAGCTGCCGGGAAGGTTTTTTGGGGGGGATTAGTCGTGTGTCTGTGCCCTTAAATGTCACCGTCTAGCATGGATATACTGTAAGTACTTTAAATAACAGGAATACCCTCAGTGTCCTTTTGTTTCACTTCCTTTAATCGTTAACTTAAAAAATCAATAAAGAAAAATTTCAAGAGATTGGTCAATAAAAAAAAAATTCAAGAGAGTGGTCTGCAGTAGGGACTTTGTGCACATGCATATTGTGCACTACACTATGGGGCAGATTTATCAAATTCGTGTGAAAGATTTGAAATTCGATTGAATTAAAACATTTCGATTGGTCAAATTTTCGAATATGCAAATTAGCTAAATTCAACAATCGAATTTGACAAATTCGATCGTATCGAATAGATCGAATAAAAATCTATTCGACTATTCGATCATTCGATGGGCAATGAGCTTGCCCTCTAAAATTTAATTCGACTGCCTGCTTCACCAGATTAAAGCTACCGAATTTTAATAGAAGCCTATGGGAATCCCCCATAGGCATTTTTCAATGTTACCTTTTTGGATAGAAATCCTACGATCGAACGCTTCGATCGAACAATTCGATCGAATTGGCAAGGAATGAGAAAGCTGCCCCTATGTCATTGATGACACAATTCAGAGAAAAAGGCCACCAGGTGAAGCATAAGAATCAGTTTTATAAAAAGAGGCATTGTGAAATGTAATAATGCAGTTAAAATCATGTGGTTTAGGTGGGAGAACTGTGCCCAGGGTCGGACTAGGCTGGCGGGACACTGGGGAAAAACCTGGTCCCCCAAGGTGTGGAACCGGTGGGCCCCAAATGCACCAGTCTGACCCTGACTGTGCCCTATTGATATACAGAGTAACAATATTTGGGCTTTCCTTTAAAAATTTACAAAAAAATCATTTTTGGAATTATTGAAATGTTTTTACTGTTTTTTGCTTTTAAATTTCTGTTGACCACCTTTTGTAGTAATGTAGACTTGGAACTTGGGGTTAAGAAGCAAAAAACTGGAATTCTTTGATATAAATGCCTGAAATGTGAAATGCCTGTGTGATTTGAATATGTATATTTGATTGTGTAGTTAGCAGTCTGGCTTTGATTTGTGATGAAGCTTTTGCACTTATGATATATGTTTTTGGGAAAACTTTGTCAATGCCTTGTTTACCTCTTGAAGGAAATGTGAGCTTTAAGTAATTGCTGGACACATCTGGGAAAAGTAGAAGTTGAATCAACAGTATGTAAATATGGAATCAAATACTGTCATTAGTTTTGTTGTCTTCGTACAAATAAAATTTTAACTCATTACGAAAAGAAAAGATCTTTGCAAAAAGATGCCCATTAATAAGATTTTAACCACTTGCAAAAACAACAGCTGTTTGACACTGATTTTTAAGTGGCAAAAAGTTGTACTCTTCAAAATGAAATTTTTTTTGTTTCTGAACTTGAAAAATTTAAATTATTTCCAACCTGAAATATTAGTAACTAAGCCCATTTGTGAATGGGAGTTTGGTCTAATTTGTTATTGGTAAAATATGAGAAAAAAACTAATCTGTAAATTGTCATAACTTTTGCTTCCTTGAGCAATGACAATCTTCAATGTTTTGGTACATGGCATGGTTTAAATCCCTACCTAAATAGTGCAGGTGAGCTTCCAAAGGTTCTGTTTGTGAAGGTATCATTTTTCTGAAGAGGGAAAGATCAAGTGCATTTGATTATGATCACATAGTTATTGTTCATTTACTTGGCAACAGTAAGTAAGGGTAAACATTTTCATATATGGCTGATGTTATTGGTGTTATAATGACAGTAAAATATTTTGTGTTATATGTAAAAAGAGTTTGTGAGGAGTAGAAGCTTCCATCCATCCATCGATCAGTTCCATCAAATCAATTAAGTTGATTTACACTTCAATATCTTTTTTTTCTTGAAGTGCTTTATTCTGCGTCAGCCGTCATCTTCCTTGGTTTGCCACATGCATCAAAAGCTGTGCATGCGACGGTGCCTCGTCCTAGTACTCAATGCACAACGTAGGTCTATTTCCTGATAGTTCCTGGGTACACTCCTTGTCTGATTATCTGTTCTTTGCCCCTTGCCTGTCACAGACTCCTTGCCTGTTATTCCATTCTTTTGGATCCTGACTTTGTACTGCATTACTGATTGGTTTACTTCAGCCTTTGACTTCCACTATGCCTTATTCTCCCGATTCCATACTGCTCTGCCTGACCGGCTTGACCTCTCCCTCAACTACACTTCCTGTTCACCCTTCTTTCTGTCTTATGTTACAGTTCCCTTGTCTGCCCAGAACTCTCCCCTTGGCGGCAATCGAGTAGTGGAAGGTTCTTCTTGAAAGGAGGTGGCTATAGGCAGAAGTGTGAGGCGAGACTGGGATCTTGGTGTTTTGGGATACCGTGGGGGAAATTCACTAAGAGGCGAAAATTCGCTAGCGTTGCCTTCGATAACGTTCGCCGCACTTCGCCAGGCAAATTTTCGCCAGCGCTACGCAAACTCACTAAAGTGCGAAGTTACGATAAGGTCGGCGAACCGTAGTGTAGTTGCGCTAGTGTTACTTCGCCAGGCAAAGTGCATTTACGCTAGCGATGCCTAATTTGCATACAGCGCGAAAAATCTATCGTATTGAACTTCGCCAGGTCTGACCTGGCGAAGTAACGTCTAGCTTAAGTGGTAACGTTCAGTAAAATGTTCATCTTAGTGAATTTGCATAATTACAATCCTTCGTCAGTGCACAACTTCGTCTGGCGTAAGGGTACGAAGTTGTGCAAGTCTATCTACTTCGCTAGTGAAAATTCGCCAGAGTCGGTGTTAGTGAATTTGCGAAGTTACGTATTGACGTCATGCTGGCGAATTAGCGCTAGCGTTAGATGCTTCACACTTTAGTGAATTTCCCCCCGAATGTATCAGTATCTAACAGTGGTATTTTGGCTCCGGATTGCGGCTTTTTCTAGAATTGTGTTCAAGTACAGATTTTAGGATGGTGTGCGTTCTTCTTGACATCACTTATATCTATATATAATAGACAAAAGCCATGAATATCTTGTAAATTATATCCTTATAAACGGTGAGTAGTGATGTCATCAGTTAGAAATGGTAGTGATGTACCCCATGTTGTAAAATGAGGATATTAGAAGTTACCTCGGAGTTCCATAATCTGTATAAAAACACTCTGCATTCTGTCTCGTGTTTTTATATGGTCATGAAACTGCAGAGTAACTTATAATATCCTTATTATTTACAAGAGGGATTATTTTATTCACTAAATAACTGATGTTAATTTAAACAGATTTGGATCCTCCTACTGTCTTGGGAAAACATGTTTTTTCAAAACGCATCAGTTAAAGTGCTGCTCCAGTAGACTTCTGTACTGAAATCAATTTCTCAAAAGAGCAAACAGATTTTTTTATATTCAGTTTGGAATTCCGAAATGGGGCTAGACATTTTGTCAATTTCCCAGCTGCCCCTGGTCATGTGACTTGTGCCAACCCTTTTGGAGGGAACTGCTTTCTCGCAGGCTGTTTTTCTTTGTGTAACTGAATAGTACGCAGAGGGACATGGGTTTTTTTTACTACTGAGTGCTGTTCTTAGATCTACCAGGCAGCTGTCATCTTATGTTAGTTTATCTGGTTACCTTCCCATTGTTCTGTCTTTTTTTAAGGGACTTTTGTAAAGAGTTCCAGTTGGCATCGTTTCATATTCCAATTCTTCAACAATATTAAAACCCTATTATTTTCTAATAATTTTCACATATGTAGTGGCTGTAAAACGAACCTAAAACCAAATGCAGATGAGCCTTTACACGTCAGATTTGTCATCTCCTTTAGGAAATTAGTCCAGTTTTTTTTAAACATAAATTGTTCTTTGGTTTGTACAAGATTTAATAACAGTTATGGCTTTCTAAAAACATTGGCTGAAGTTCTAAAAATCCTTATTTTATAAATGATGTACTCACATAGACCTAGGAACAGAAGGCAGTTCATAAGAGTGAACCCAAAGTAAATTCCATTTGCACACAGATTTTGAGGAGGTGTAAAGTTAAAAAAAGCTATGTTGTGATCATACTTTACTTATGAATGCATAAAATGAAAAAAAAAAGTTTAAAAACGCAATGTAACATACTGAGACCACAAATAAAATATTAAGGAAAGTACTCTTACAGAGACAAGCAGTGGAAATCGATTGGCCTGCAACAGAAAATCCCTAGATTTAACAGAGCTTGGAAAGAACGTCTGGCAATGCAGTGATCAAATAATTAAGGATGTTGGCAATCGACTGAGCATGGTGGGTGAATGAGCAAATCTTTAGATCTGATGTGTATGCCCCTCGTGTTGCTTTTGACTCCTGCTTCAGAAAGCAAAAAATAATGGGAAAAAAAGGTGATTTAAAAATTTCATGCAATAAATGATTTTCATTTAAAAGTGATAAAAGAGAATCTCTGCAATCCAGCAGAGATGAGCAGCCGCTGATACAAAGCAGAAGAGTTGCTGGAGAATGTCAAAAATTGACCCATTTGTAGGAAAGAAATTATTTATTTTATTCTCTAAGACAGGGCAGTCTTTATTATTTTTTTAATAAAAAAAATATATGATATTTTCAAACCCCTTGCACAAATATGGAGCGACAGGGCACAAATGAATGCCATTATCTTCAAAAGCTTCTGGCCGCAACAGTCAGTCATTTTTTATCATTACCTTCTCCTGCTTTCATAAATGTGGTGGGATTTTGTTCACTGGTTTTTACAACTTAGTTACGCCAAGGCTGTTATAAATGTTTCTCAGATTTGAACAGATTTGCTCTGGTGTAAAAGCAGCAGTTTGGCACAATACAAAAATTAAAAAGGAACTTTTGCTGTACAGTGCTTTGCCCTCAAGGAGCGCTATACAAAGAAAAATATACAAAAAAAAAAATCCAATAAATACTTACATAATAAAGGACAGATCCTATAATGGTACACACCTTGGAAACACCAACACTGGCAGAATTAGAGCAATGAATATGCAGCAACTGAATATTTGTAGCAAGGACAATTCAAAAACAAACTCAACTATACTTCACAATACGGACTATTTGGGAAATTTGTGGCCTTATTACTCCACTAATGACTGATGTCCCACCAGATGACCATTAATTCTGTAATTTATGTGCTGCTTAAATCTCATATTAATTCAAACTGGCAGTCCTCTCATCTTCACCCTTTTCCTCTTCTTTGCCCTTTACATTGACTAATGTCACGGTCGGCACCCAATACCAGAACAAGTGCCAAGCACCCTGGTCTCGGCTCGTGCTTCACCAGTAATGTGACCGCCTTTGGCTTCGGGAGGAGCCCTCAGCTTACTCAGATGCCACCTGGACTTATACGAGAGGTGCAGAGCAGGAGTTCTGGCTAGCAATGGGGCACAACTGTAGATAGTGTTTTTTAAGGCCGATGGTCACGGTACAGATAGGAGTAGGCAGATTCGTGGTCAAACTGGCAGGGTCGTGGCAGGCGGATAACTAGGAGTCGTCAGGCAGGCAAGGGGTCAAAACCGGGTGATCAATCAGATGGGAGAAGGCAGAATCGGAGTCAATAACAGGCAGGGGTCAAAACCGGGTAATCAATCAGATGGGAGAAGGCAGAATCGGAGTCAATAACAGGCAGGGGTCAAAACCAGAATGTCAATCAGGAGGGTTAAGCAAATTCAAGGTTGGTTTCAGGCAAGGGTCAGGTTCCAGAGATCAGAGTAGTCAAAAACAGCCAGGCAGGGTCAAACACAGGTATCAAACAGATCAGAAGCTTTACAGCACAAGTACAAGGCACCAGGAACAAAACCTATCACGGCAATGAGCATAAAGCTGAACCGGCCTTTTAAGGAATTCAAATTTCGCGCCAATGCGCGCTGACGTCATACGTCAGCGCGCCTGCGCCTTTAAATGTAACCCGGAAGTGCGCGCGCGCGCATAGGAGCTGGCAGAGGAGGATCGCGGCAGGCGTCCCTGCCGTTGGCGGCGCGGCGGGCGTCCCCGCCGCACCGGTACGGTGCGTTTTATTACAACTAAACTTTGAAACGGTTCCTCTTTCCAGTTTCTCTTCCACCTCCCCTGTTCTCTTTAGCCTCTCCCTACCTACTTTTCCTTAATACCTCTTAATCTTCTATTTAGTTATGGGATTAATTATCCAGAATGTTTGGGACCTGTAGCTTTCTAGATAAGGCATCTTTCTATAATTAGGATCTCCATACCTTAAGTCTGCTAAAATAACATTGAAACTTGAATGAAATAGGATTGTTTGCCTCCAATACGGATTATTTATATCTTAGTTGGGATCAAGTACAAGGTACTGTTTTATTAATACAGAGAAAAAGGAAATCATTTTTAAAAATTTTAATTATTTGATAAAATGGAGTCTTTGGATCTTTGGATCTTTCTGAATAACGAGTTTCCAGATAAGAAATCCCATACCTGTGCCAATTAGAATTCTTTAATCCCTTTGTTCACATGGTTAATGTTAGGCTTTACATTGGCCCAGGGTCAGACTTGGGAATTGGGGGCCCACTGGGGCTGCAACAACAAGGACCCTCCTAGTAGTCACAGGGAGCCACCTCTGGACATCCAAACTCCCGCACCCCCCAGCGCACATGCTGTACAAATAGGCCGTTTACTTGTATTTATTTTGTGTTATTTTTCCCTGATGAAGACCTTAATGGTCAAACACATAGGGCCTATACTTTGGGGCCATTTTTGTCATTATCTTCTTTTGATGTAATAAAACGAACTTTTTCATTATTTTTGATGTTTTGCATAAAAACATACAAATTCAAATTATATTTTCAAAAACTGGAATGTCTGGTATTTATGATGCAAAATAAAAGTAAAAAACTCCTGTAGAATTTAATGTGAGTCCTAGGCAAAATTTTTCAAATTTGAGTTTTAATTTGAGTTTTTGAGTTTGTAAACAAAGCCTGTACACTTGAAACTGTATTCAATTGAGTTTTTACTTTCAGATTTTTTCATAAATAAGCAAACATTCAAGTTTTTATTAAAGTGGACCTGTCACCCACACATAAAATGTTGTATAATGAAAGACCTTAATAAAATAAACATGGTACCTAAATAATTTTCTTCATTAAAGCATCCCTACTTGTTATAAAGGTGTTTAAATATCTGAGCTGTCAATCAAATAATATATGCCCCCCCCTCTATGCCGGTGGAATAGAGGCGGGGCAGTCAATTACTTTCACTTTCCATTCAGCAATTTCTAGATGTCACAGCTCTCCCCACATTCCCCCTCTCCTCACACTCTATAATTGCCTAGGGCACTGCGCATGGGCATTAAGTCCCCCATTCTGGTGCATACACAAAATTTTGGGGTGATACAAAATTTGTCTTAATAACAGTGTCAACAAAATGGCTGCTGCCTGCTTTCTGTCATCTTGTAATTCCAAGACTGAAGGAAACTAAATTTAAATAATAAATATTGCTCAACTAACTTGATGGAAATTAATTTGGAATTATTTCTTAGGATGACAGTTCCCCTTTAAATTTGGGATTTTATTCAAATTAGAAACAACTCTCACAAATTCAGATTTTAACACATAGTCCTCCCTGTTTAAAAAAGGATGTAAAAACACCAAAGTTCTATGAACATGACCTACTTGATCCCCTACAATGTTGCTTTCATCCTCAACATTACACAGAAATTCTAAGACGTACTTCCCCAGTCTGACCCGTACCCAACCCTAAGCCAAATTTTAACCCAAACTTATCAACATTATCATTTATTTATTAATATAACACCAACAAGATACGCAGTGTAGAGTCCTGCGCGGGTCCATTTTTTTGGGACCCGTACCCGCAATCCGCACCCGGACCCGCGACCCGCATTCTTACCCGCTTGGACCCGCGACCCGACCCGTACCTGCAACCCAAGATCCGCAACCCGGACCCGCGACCCGCTGACCATTAAGAATCAGGAAGTGCTGTCATTATAAACCGGAAGTGACATCATCGGAAGTAGCCGTGATCAGAAAAAAAGGAGTAAAACAGGAAGTGCTGTCAATGTAAACCAGATATGACATCATCAGAAGTAGAAATGCTGAGAAAAAGGAGTAAAAATCGATATAGCGAGGATCCGCGACCCGACCCTCAATCCGCCAACCTGCAGAACCACCGGCCCGCTTTTATACCCACACCCAGAAATTCTACGAGCAACCCGCAGGGTACCGCGGGATTTTGCGGGTAGCCCGCGGGTACCCGACCCGCTGCAGGACTCTAATGCAGTGCTTTGCCTTAGTTATAAAAAATAAGGGTTTACAGAGTACAATATGATTAGAGGTCCCTACAAATTAGAGTTTACAAACTAAAGGTTAGGGTACAATTGAGACATTAGGATGTCTCAATTATGTTATTAGAATAACTCACTCAACCAACAGTTAAACCGTGGGTGTTGGGCTAGCATGCACATCACTATTATCTACTTATTCTATCTGTCTGTCATCTGTCTGCCTATAGGTCTATTAATACAGTACAACACAACTTATAGATATGTGACCTAGATGAGCATCCTGGACTTGTTTCTATACTTTGCAACTGCTGCGGATAATTGATGCTGCAAATTTACAGTTTCAAGCATTACTGATGTTTTGAAAACATTTTATAATATAATAACAAGAATATTACCATCAGAGGAAAATATTACTAGCCGTGTGGAGAAAATGCACCATAAATTTAAATTTTTTATGTAGTACAATCTAAAATGTAATTATAAAGAATTGCTAAGCAGCTCATAACACAACATTAAACATTCCCTCCTTTTACTTAGTAATGCTCTTTATAGCAGTTGTATAGTGTGTGATAGTTTAAAACATGCAGAAAATATGAAGGGAAAACAGCTGAAGCTCTCTTTATGCCTATAAACATTTGCGTAATATATGAGCTATTAATGAAAACATCCCCACTGCTTTCAGAAATGCAAATAGCAAAGCATCCTTCTTCCTTATGTAGATGCTAAAAACAACAAGACATGGAAAATGAAGGGAATCCAGCACTAAAAGCACAGAAAGGTTTTTGCTCACTAAAGATTTAGGGGCAGATTTACTAAGGGTCGAATTTCGAATGCCAAAAAAATTCGAAATTCGACCAGGGAATAGTGGGGGAATAAAAAAAATTGCAATTCGATCGATCGAATGATCAAATAGGGAAAATTTGATCAAATTCGAATCGAATTTTCGAACAATTTTTAAGCGATCGATCTAATTTTTCTTATTCGATCTTGCCAGTTTCAACCTACCAAATTGGATTTCAAAACTTTTGGTTGAATAAAAAAATTCGATCAAATGGTTAAAATCGTTCAAATCGATCGATTCGAACGATTTTATCGATCGAATTTTTATATTTTATATTTATCAATTTGTGGTAAAAATCCTTCAAATTCGAATTTGGAGAATTTTTATTCCCTTACTATTCCCATGGTCAAATTTGAGGGGTTTTTAACCCTCGAATTTAACCCTTAGTAAATCTATATAGTATAGTATTCTTTCACTGATCATCTATAACTGGCAAATTACCCAAAGTACGCACAATTAATATTTACAAGGGTTTAAAACTATACCCCCCCACACACAATCTATAAAACAGCCCATATGTAAAACCCTGCTTCATGTAAATAGATCACTTTCATAATAACGCACTTTTATAACAGTTTGGTCCATTTGGTAATCCTAAATAGAAAATTCCCTTTTTAAAAAATAAGGGCCACCCCCTGGGATTCTGTGGTTCACGGTGCACATAAACAAAGAAATCAAACAATACATGCGAGGTCACATGAGCCAATTAACGATCAAAGTTCCTTCTTTTACGTCCACACTTCTTCCTGTTATAGTTAGAGCTGCAGTATTTCTGGTCAGGTGATAAAAAAAGGGCAATACTTACTTAAATGCATATTCCAGTTTGGTAAGATTCTTTAATTGTTAATTAACATGATATAAACTATTTAAGTATTCATTCTTGGGAAATAGGTAGCATCTTCTCTTTGGAAGTCTGTCACTCAAGTGATTGTCATGTGATTTTGGTGGCTTAAATTGCATGGCAGAAATGGCATTATTGTATTGTTGAACTGTCAGGAACATAAAGTAGTGAGACAGACGTGGGCTTGTGCAACCATGTACAGTTTATATCGGTATTAAAAATATTGTGACATCCTGTTAACAAATGTAATGAAGCATAATAAGGCCACTTCCATAAATTGATATCAGCTGCACGTAGATATCAGTGTCAATGGTTTTGAGCAGAATAAAGCGTATTGATTTTGCTGTACTAAGCTTATGCCAATTTGATGATCTAATTGCCCATAATCTAGGCCCGTAGGCCATAGCTCAGCCCTATTCTGATTTATTACAATCAACATCTCTCCATAATGGATGACGTTATCAGAACATATTCAGGAGAACTCTGTTTTATGTTGGAGTTAGAGAAACTAAAATAAGTACCAGTTTTGAGCTGCTTGGCTAAAAATATATATTTTAGGTTTGCATAGAAAGAAAATCTACATATATACAAATTTTTTGTTTTAAATTGTATTGTGTCCAAAAATATTGCCTTTTTCTGTTGAGCACAATATGGTGAGATACATTTTAATAATGGTCACAACCAGTGGCCAGATTGTACTGCCATGTGCAGGGGGGCAAAATGGAGTCTCAAGAGCCTCTGGTTGTATAAGTATGAGACACAGTTGACAGTTAGTCCTCAGGGATGAGGAATGCAGGTATTGACACTGGCCTAGCTAGATGCCAGCTAAGTACTCCAGAATCGTATAAAACACCCAAACCTTTAATGCAGCAAATGGGGTGATCCCAAATTTATTGACTATTCGGCAGTCAAATTATTTTAAATGTTTTATTCGACTGCCTAGTTTGCCAGATTAAACCTAACGAATTGCTATTAAACCCTATGGGAAGCTCCAATAGGGTTAAGTTTTTTTAGATCGAATAAAAAAAATTTGATCGGATGGTTAAAATCGTTCGAATCATTCGATTCAAACGATTTAATCATTTCATCGACATTTTTTTATTAGATCGATTGAATTGGTCGAATTCGAGGGTAAATTCACCCTCAAATTCGACCAATAGTAAATCTGCCCCAGAGTGTTCAAATATTGCAGTTCATTTCTATGGGAGATGTCCTGTAGTAGTGATTATGATGAGTTAAACCCCCTTTTAAAAGAAGAAAAAAACAAGCTTTTTTTAAGCAATGTTTCAGAATTTTTCATATTAAATAAGAAACAGGAGCAACTGTGATCCAGATTTTGCTGGCATAGCATCAAAATGGGATTTGTATGATATTTTTGCCATGACTAGGGTTGCCACCCAGCCGGTATTTTACCGGCCTAGACGGTAAAACACCTGCTAAGGCCGGGGCCGGTATTACAAATTTACCGGAAATGTAGCTGCCGGTAAATTTGTAATACACTTAAAATGACCCATCGGCCTGCCCCCAATTCCCTGTATACTTACCTTTCCTCCCCTTGTTGAACGCCCAGCGTCGTGGACACCCCCCCGAAACGTCATGGGCCCGCCCCCGAAATGTCATAGACCCGCCCCTTTTTGGTCCCGCCCCCGCAGGCCGGTAAAAACTAAAAGAAAAGGTGGCAACCCTAGCCATGACTGATAAACTGAACACAGAATAGAAAGTGAGAAGACTGAGAAATAGTCCCAAAAACAAAGGAATATACAGAAGAATTTGTCTAAAGTAAAAGGAACAGCTAAAGCAAGCAGAAAATATCAAGGGATATTAAAGCAGAGTAAAATGCAAGTGAAGTGGAAGTGAGTTGCATAAGATAAAAGCTGCAGGCTGTAGCACAAAGCTGAAGGGCCAAGGACAAGAGCTCTTGGAACTAAAAGCCACGTTGAAGTGCATAAGGATAGCTATGTCAAATGTAAAAGCCTGTGACTGACATTTTCTCAAAGTAGTTTTTGAAACACACTATCAGTTCTTCTTGCAAGGCTGCTGTCTCCTATAACACAATGTTATCAACTGGAAACTTTCCTTTTTAAACTTGAATCAATGCTACTTATGAGCCTACGTAAACCCTTTTAATTCCACCCGAGCTTTGCACTTTATTGGTGCTCAGGATAAGCTATACATCTATAAATCTAAACCAGAATTTAGTTTAAAACGTGCTATCCTAATGTAATATTAGCTCTCATGTTTGCCCACTTCTAGTAACGCAACCAATCAGAAGTCTGAGTTTTCAAACGGCTGACTAGGAAATGCTACCTGCTGATTGGTTGCTGTAGCAAAGTAGCAAGTTTAAAGTGGACCCGTCGCCCAGACACAAAAATCTATATAATAAAAGTCCTTTTCAAATTAAACATGAAAATCAATTTCAAATTTTTATTAAAGCATTCATAGCTGTTTTAAGCTTATTTTAAAATCTCAGCTGTCAATCAAATATTGTCTGCCACTCCTCTATACCTTATTGAGCTTTGCCTGGTCTGACCAGGCGAAGTAACGTCTAGCGTAAGTGCTAAAGTTGAGCAAAATGTTCATCTTAGTGAATTTGCGAAGTTACGATCCTTCACTAGTGATGGGCGAATTTATTCGCCAGGGGCGAATTCGCGGCGAATTCCCGCGATTCGCCGCTGGCGAATAAATTCGCGAAACCAGCAGAAAAATTCGCCGCTAAAATTTCGCCGCGCAAAAACGAGTCGCGCGTCGTTTTGGACGCGACGCGCCGAAAACGACGCGACGCGCGTCCGAAACGACGCGACGCGTCGGAATTGACGTGTCTGGGCGACGGGTCCACTTTAAACTTGCTACTTTGCTACAGCAACCAATCAGCAGGTAGCATTTCCTAGTCAGCCGTTTGAAAACTCAGACTTCTGATTGGTTGCGTTACTAGAAGTGGGCAAACATGAGAGCTAATATTACATTAGGATAGCACGTTTTAAACTAAATTCTGGTTTAGATTTATAGATGTATAGCTTATCCTGAGCACCAATAAAGTGCAAAGCTCGGGTGGAATTAAAAGGGTTTACGTAGGCTCAAAAACGACGCGACGCGCGTCAAAAACGACGCGACGCGCGTCAAAAACGACGCGCGACTCGTTTCGCCAAATGGCGAAAAATTCGCGAATTTCTCTGGAAATTCGCGAATTTTTCGGCGAAGCGAAACGCGGCCGTTTCGCCCATCACTATCCTTCACCAGTGCGCAACTTCGCCTGGCGTAAGGGTGCGAAGTTTTGCAAGTCTATCTACTTTGCTAGTGAAAATTCGCCAGAGCCGGTGTTAGTGAATTTGCGAAGTTGCGAAATGACGTCACGCTAGCGAATTAGCACTAGCGTTAGACGCTTCGCCCTTTAGTGAATCTGCCTAATATTTGTGAAATGCCCTTTAAAAGCCCCATATCTCTTATGCGTGCCAATTCCAAATATTTATAGTTTTATGGAAATGCCTGACTTGTATAAATCAAAAACAACAGCAGTACACTACTGAATTTACTACCCTGAATCCCCTTCCAGTTGTGGTCCCTTCACTTTAAGACCAGTATTGCTTAGGGAGAGCTACTGAACCTCCAGCTATCAATCCTAAAATTCAACATTAATCTCATTCACTATACAAGCAAAAGTGCTTTCCTGCAAGTTTTTTTTTTTAAATTTTAATCATAGTATCTCTTTAAAGGAGCTAAATGCTAGGTTCCCCCAAGTGACTATTTTTATCTACTTGATACCCCGGCTGGTGCTCCTATCAGACCAAAACCGCACCAGTCCGGGGGTTCTTCTAGCGAGCACCATGGAGAGATCAACTTCCTCTAGTCGTCTCAGGGCTGCACATGCACATTAGAGCAGATAGCTGAACAGGATTAGAGCGGATATCCGAACAAATTGAGGTTGGTCTGTAATATAAGATGATGCTACAAGGCTGATTATTAAATTCTGATGTTAATTGCACTGGTTTCTGTGCTGCCATGTAGTAATTATCTGTATTAATAACTAATTAGCCTTATATTGTGACTATATTTTTATTCCACTATGGGGCAGATTTACTAAATTCACATGAAGGATTCGAAGTTCGATCTAATTTTCAAAAAGATTTGAATTGGAATTTTCGAATGTTTTTGAAGACCACTTCGACCAGTGAATTTAGAAAATTTGATTGAATTTAATGATTCGAATAAAAATTTATACGAATATTTGACAGTCAATGTACTTCCCTTTTAAAATGTTATTCGATTGCCCAGTTTGCCAGATTAAAGCTACCGAATTGGGTTTAATTATTTTTGATTGAATAAAAATATTCGATTGAATGGTTAATATCGTTCGAATCGATCGATTCCAACGATAATAACCTTTCGATCGAATATTTTTATTTGATCGTTTGACCAAGCGAATTGGGGTAAAATCCTTCGAATTCGATATTCGAATCCGAAGGATTTTTATTCCCCAACAATTCACATTCACTATTCACATGGTCGAATTTCAGGGTTAAAAAACCCTCGAATTTGACCAATAGTAAATCTGCTCCTTAGTGTACTGTATATTGTGAGTGGGTCCCTAAGCTCAGTAAGTGACAGCAGCACAGAGCATGTGAATCAGTGAATCAGAATCAGAAAAGAAGATGGGGAGCTACTGGGGCATCTACTGGGGAGACACAGATCTTTACTGCTAAAGGGCTGGGGTTGCCTTGGGCTGGTACAGATGCCCAAAACAAAATGTGCAGCATTTCTAGCTAGTTCTTTTGTAAGCTTTAGTTCTCTTATAAGGAGATCACCCCCTTACTTGAAGTACATTTGGTTCATGTTCTGAAGTTGGAAAATGCTGAAATCCCCTTTTCGTCTCATGTACAGATGACCTGTGGGACCAAAAATAACTCTGCTCTATGAGCTATGCATTGATAAGTTCTTCTAATAAAGATTTTCACAGTTCACTGCGAAGCCAAAGTTTGAGCATCTCTATGGATACACAGAATGGCACTACAGCAGTACTGCGGTCAGATAAATGAGCTTCAGACTGTCAGCACACTCTAAATTGACTGAAATTCAATTTTGATTCCAAATTAGCCTGTAGGACGTGTAAAGCACTCGTGAATAATAGTTCTCAATACATCTAATAAATTTGTTTTAAGGGTGCATATAAAGTGCTTTATTAGCTTAAATCATTGTGGCATACATTAAAAATGAACATAAGATGTATTTCCTCTTTTAACAACTGTTTGAACATGGTCACCTGATGCAGCCAAGCAATTCCGAGCTTTCCACAGAGAGGTATGCATTTGGCATTAACTCTGCATACTAATAGGATGCCTTTATAAGCATGGATTTTCACTTATGTAGAGAAGATTTGGTTTATTATAAGCAATGGCAATATATTCTTGGGCACTTGTGCATTAAGCAGTGCCAAAATCTGTGGCTTGTTACTTTCCTTGTGATAGAAAATATTCCATTTGAACAGTGACAGAAATATAGGCATATATGTGCTACCACCCAGGGGCATAGCGGGCATTTGGTAACAAACATGAAATGGAACACAGGATTGGGTGTTACATGAACTTTAAGGGCACTTAATGAATAAGTATATTTAGGGAACATCTACAGCAGTGCCCCCCCCAAACTGTTTTATCCGTGAGCCACATTCAAATGTAAAAACAGTTTTGGAACATAAGTTTGTAGGGATGTCAAATAAGGGCTGTGATTTGGTTGCCCCAATGTGGACTGGCAGCCTACAGGAGGCTTAGCTTGGCAGTGCATCTAGTTTTTATGCAATTAAAACATGTCTTCAGAAAAAAGATATTCAAAAAATAATCAACTGTATTGAGACTACTGGGAGCATCATCCAAGTGGTTGGTGAGCAGCATGTTTCTTGTAAGCCACTGGTTGGGGATCAGTAATCTAGAGACGTTATGTCATGTAAAGTGACCCATATTTGAAGAACACTGGCAGCTCACCTGTGATCCTAGCTCGGTGACATGCTACTGTTGACTAATATCTGACACCAAACCTAATAATGGAATTTAAAAATCCAACAATGGCATCCATTTCTGAAATTCAGGAATCAGCGTGGTGGAACAATTAAATTGCCTGGGAAGGTTGTTTTCATTTAAGTACAACAGTGTGTACAGAGTCAAGACATGCATTAGTGGGGTAGTGAGGGAGTGTTCGTTCAACATTATGTATGGACATGGGGTAAGCAAACGAGTGGTAGGCAAGTAACTACATAGTACAGTAATATGATCAGAATAAGATTGATGAGCAAACTAGCATTATGTCAGTTTTCCAAATTAAAAAAGTTGATTCATTTTTACAAGCTTTAGTGAGGAATTGGATGAGGGGTATGAAAAAAATTGCAATTTGGCTTCACGGCAGCAAAGCTGTAGACTAAAATAAATGATGTGTGTTCTTTGCAGTGATTGATTTGGTAGGAGTAGGGGATGTGTTGATGGCTGGAAAAATGGTGAGATCTGACAGGTATGACAAATATAGAAAGTTCAAGGCAAGAGAAGGAAATCAGAGTGTCATAAGCAACACAACAATACTGGAAACCAAAGAGCTGATAAGTTTGCAGAGAAAGACATTATACTGTGAAAAGATTAGAAGTCCAAAATAACACGGACAGGGCACTACAAACCCCAATAATTTATAGCTTGTGCTTTGGTAGATTTATATCAAAAGGAACACACATAGACATGTCACACAGGAACCATTAAACTCTACTAATAAAAAATAAATTCTATTCACAAACTAAGATTCCAAAAGTCCAAGAACAGTTGACTATACCACACATTTCTCCTACTGTCATAGATGTATGGCATCTCTGTGTACAGGCTTTCAATAAACCTACAGTGTTTTTGCCTCAGGTAAGTATTTATTTCTTTGATTGGCCACATTCTTACTGATCTTGCCGGCCACACTCCTACTGATATTACTATACACTCCGGACCAGTGGGTCCCTCCCCTTGGGGGCTTGGAAAATGACTCAGCTTGAAACTCGCTCTCCTAAATTGAGAACTTGAAGGTACGTTAAAGTGGACCCGTCACCAAGACACAAAAATCTGTATAATAAAAGTCCTTTTCAAATTAAACATGAATTCCAATTTCAAATTTTTATTAAAGCATTCGTAGCTGTTTTAAGCTCATTTAAAAATCTCAGCTGTCAATCAAATATTGTCTGCCACTCCTCTATGCCTTAGGCATAGAGGCGGGGCAGATAATTACTTTCACTTTCCATTCAGCACTTCCTAGATGCCACTGCTTCCCACACATTCCCCCAGTTCTCCCCCATTTAATTGTTTTGCCAGGACATGGGGATAGACATCGGCCAGGACAATGGTTCCCCAATTCTGGTGCACAAACAAGATTCTGAGATGATACAAGGCTTGTCTTAATAACAGTGTCCACAAAATGGCTCCTGCCTGCTTGCTAGAATTATGAATTCTCAGACTGAAGAAAACAAGATTAAAATAATTTATATAGTATAATTAATGTTCATTTTGCTTGACTAATGTGATAAAATGTGATTTTGAATTTTTTTTCCCCTAGATATGAAAGAAAATGGATACATTAACATTTTTCTTTATTTTTATTAATTTTATAAGAAAGGGGGGTCTGACCAAAGAGTGGACCTTTGAGTGGGTCTTCAACTGAATTGGTCTGACAGCCACAACTATGCCCTCTTATAGCTTTTTTGAAAGCTTATAGGAAGTTCTTAAGTGTTTGTTCCAATGCTTCTTATTTTGCCTTTTTACTTCACTTTCTGCCCATCCACAGAAAAAGAAGTATGATTGTCCGCTCTGTTAAAAAAACAGCTGAAACAAGACATGAGCTTTTAGACCCATCCCTCACTCTCCTTTTAATGAAATAATTCATCTTTTTTATTTTGCTTTTTTTCTAAGACACCAAAAGTCTCCAAAGCTATTTTCTAATAAACTGTAAAAAGTAAAGCCTTGTAACTTTTAAGGGCTTGTATTTCAGATCATCCATCTTCACTTTCCAAATTAGATACACTTCAATTTAACTGTTGTTGATCTATTGTTTTCCTAGCACAGTCAGAAATGTACAAAGATAAAACACATAGCGTAAAATTATTGGCCCAAAATTAGACGACCAAGGGAAAAGCCTGCTAAGTCTTTAAAATGGAGATTAAATAATGAATGGCAGACTAAACCAGAAATTATCTAGTCAGACAACCCAGTAGCTGCATTCTTTTGCTTAGCCAGAATTTTCATCTTCCTCAAGCTCCAAAGTTAATCAGATATAATGTCTACATGAAGAAAATTAAATGAGGTGCTAACTAGATTTGCAAATTATCTCTGGAGTTAACAGAACTAAGACTGTAGATGTAATGTTTAATCTACACTAAGAAAGTAATTTGAAATCACACTTTTGTGTCATCTATTCTATTTTTCTGTTGATTGAGTAGTTTTTTTCTATTGTTCTACAGTACCTTTCCAAACATGTGACAAGGGTTGAGGAGACTGCCTCATACAGACTTAGATAAACAAAAGGAATTCTGGGAATGAATTCCAAATGTGCTCCAAGAAAATCCCATTTGCATGGGTTTATCCTATTGGCTAAAGCTCACCCACTGGGTTTTCAAGCTAAAGCCAGGATAATAGCTGATCAGATTTCCCAACTGCAGACCGGTTTCGCCTTTCTTGAGGCGATTTTCTTGGAGCACATTTGGAATTCATTCCCAGAATTCCTTTTGTTTATCTAAGTCTGTATGAGGCAGTCTCCTCAACCCTTGTCACATGTTTGGAAAACCACATGGTGGCTCTACTTAAGCTGATCAGACAACCTGCACTGCACTGAAGAGCCTCAAGAAAGGCGAAACCGGTCTGCAGTTGGGAAATCTGATCAGCTATTATCCTGGCTTTAGCTTGAAAACCCAGTGGGTGAGCTTTAGCCAATAGGATAAACCCATGCAAATGGGATTTTCTTGGAGCACATTTGGAATTCATTCCCAGAATTCCTTTTGTTTATCTACAGTACCTTGTAATGGAATGATGTATTTAACAGAACAAAAGGTGTCTGGCTCCATACTCCATAATGTTCCGCTGCCCCATGGATCGTTGGGACCACTGTGAGTCTATCAGGGAAAACAGTGACCATCATAATGCCCATCACTGCCAGAAGGAAATTGGCAATTCGGCTAAATTGGCTAAAAGTAGCGGGCAAGTTGCAAAATGCAAAAACCTGTGGAATAGTCCACAGTGCAGCATTTCCCTCAAGAATTTCCTTGAAGAATGTCAGCTTCATTAAAACTAACTTCTACTAAGTGCCAGATAAACTCCTATCCTGGATAGGGTTGCCTCCAGTAACATATTTAGTTCCGGTGCTGCCCTAGGCACTGGATCTCTCAGCTCTGCTCTATGTGACATCAGCAGATATGACATCACGGCACGATGCATATGAACATGATGTCACAACCAGTGGCTCCTGAGAATCATGTTGCTCACAAAGCCATTGGCTCTTGCTCCCAGTGGCCTCAAAGCAGGTGCTTATTTTTTCCTGGAGGCAAGTTTAGGATGTATAAAAACCAGGAGTACTGCCAAAGAGAACCTCTTGTAGGCTGCCAGTTCATATACAGTAGGAGCCTTCAAATAGCCAATCATAACCCTTACTTGGCACCAGAAACTTTTTGTATGCTAGAGGGAGTCCCTCTAGTGGGACATCTGCACTAGAGGGACTGCCTACTCCCCACCTCTGTTGCAGCAGGGGAAATGTTTTCTTCTTCCAGAAAGTAATTTTTTTTACCATATAGCCATCTGAGGGCCGCCACCTTAAAGGGACCACCCTAGACACAGGCCCCCAAGTGCCGATATGGTAAATGCACCCTCTGGGTGCCACCTGGCGTAGCCCATAAAACACCTTCCAGGTTTACCAGCAATGGAGCTGGCTATAAATTAAATAAAATTGTAATATCCTTCAGTTTAGCCCCTGGACTCTCAAATCTGCAGCAACATTACTTTTTTTTTCTACCTAGATCCATTCCATAACCTGCCCTCTGGCTGTGCATAATGACACTGCCCTGCTTTATGCCATGCCTACCTCCTTTTGTGCCCTTTCCCCACTTGCTGGTAGGGTTGCCACCTTTTCTGGAAAAAAATACTGGCCTTCCTATATATTTCTATTTTTCCCTATTAATAACATTGAGATCAACCATTATTTTTATGGCCAGTTGGCAACCCTAATTGCTGGTGAAAGGTAGGAACCCTACTGATGGACCAGTAGGAAATCTTGTCTTCCATTTGAAATGAATTTAGTTGGAGTTGGAAAATTAGCCTGCAGTCTGCAATGGAAACCCCAAGCTGCCATGATTTCTGGAACAATCACAGCCTTCGTATATTTCTTCTCTTTCTTCCCTATTCACAACATTGGCATCAGCTGGTCAAGTAAGTAGACTGGCCAAGTAGTTATTGCGACAGGGATAAAGTACAGGCTCCCGTTGTGACAAATGCTATGCTTTGAACTTGTGTTACAATAGAGGCAAAAGCAGTATAGATCTTAGATTATACAGGGACAAGATGAAAACTCTTTGGTATGACATTTTTATGGGTGTAGATTTGTCTCTAGCACGTTCGCTTTTTTTGCAAATGAGGCGCAATCACTCGGCTACTTCACTATCAATATTCCCTTCCTTTGCTGGTCGGTGATGTATTGCACCAACCAGTTAGATTACATTCTCTCCCCCTTCCCTTTGTGTTTTGTTTCCTTCTTGTTAACTATCTAAGAGGCACAGTGCACATTGTAAATTACTTGTGATTTTTATTGAACCTTTTAACGACAAACAATTATTTATCTATTGCCAAGTGATGTTGCTAAAATACTTGTTTAATCCTCAGTCTGTCAGTGGTGCGTTGCAAATGAGCTAAAAACTTCACATGAAAGGTATAACTTGATAAATGCACATGCCTTTACTAAGCCTCAGCACATATCTTACATATAAGCTTTTGTTTGTGTGTATATATATATATATATATATATATATATATATATATATATATATATATATATATATATATATACACACATGGTATGGGCCCTGTTATCCAGAATGCCTGAGGTTTTCCAGATAAGGGATCTTTCCTTAATTTGGATCTTCATTCCTTAAGCATATTAGAACATTATATAAACATTTAGGGGCAGATTTACTATTATTCCCCTAAAAACCCTTGAATTCCTTCGAAATTCGATAAGCATTCGACTATCGAATAGTTTTAGGCAATTTTTTCCTCAGTATTCAATTCCTTGATGAAATTGTATGATCGAATACCGATCATTCGATTTCATTAAAAAAACGTACGATTCAAACGATTGAGGAGTTCGATCGTATGAATGGTATTCGAGCAGGTGGTATAAAAAAAAGTCTATGGGGGGATTCCCATAGGCTTCTATTGCAATTCGGTAGGTTCAATCTGGCAAAGTAGTAGTCGAATAAAATTTTAAAGTTAAAGACCTTCGATCATCGGATGGTCAAATTATCGAATATGCAATCATTTGATCTATTCGATCATTTGAATTTTGTGTATTCGATGATCGAAGTGGCCAAATTTGCATATTCGATAATCTGAAAAAATTGTAAGATTGGAATTTGATCGAACTTCGATCTATTCACGTGAATTTCATAAATCTGCCCCTAAATAAATCCAATAGGCTGGTTTCGCTTCCAATAAGGATTAATTATATCTTAGTCTGGAACCAGAACAGATACTGTTTTATTATTACAGAGAAAATTTGGAATATTTGAATATAATGGAGTCTATGGGAGATGCCCTTTCTGTAATTTGTGGCTTTCTGGATAATGGATTTCCAGATGATAGATCCCATACCTGTATATAACAGCAGCATTAAAAACTGCACTTGCAGGGCTTTTGGAGTGGAAAAAAGTTTCTTTTTTGTGTTTTGTTCTTATTGAAACGTTTGGTTTAATAATAAAAAAAAAAAAACACATTCATCCACATCACAAGAAAGTCCAGTGAATGCAGTTTTTGTATGGTGCTTTATTGTAAAAGATTCTGGCACCCAGGCACTTGCTTTATATACAGCTGTGCTCATAAGTTTACACACCCTGGCAGAATTTATGATTTCTTAACCATTTTTCAGAGAATATGAATGATAACACAAAAACGTTTCTTTCACTCATGGTTAGTGGTTGGCTGAAGCCATTTATTGTCAAACAACTGTGTTTACTCCTTTTAAATCATAATCACTATAGGGTATGTAAACTCATGAGCACAACTGTATCAAAGAGCCATAACCAATAAAATATACTGGCAGAGTTAGAACAGATTGTAAAGAGTAAACCTCAAAAGGAAAGTCAAGAGTGAAGACTTCAGTGTCTGTTAGGGTAGAGACGCACAAGCAGATTCGGGGGGAGATTAATCACCCGTCAACCAATCTCCTTTTCTTCCGGGCGACAATATCCCCGAACTGCCTTCCCGCCAGCAGGAATGTAAATGCCAGCAGGAATGTAAATGCCAGCAGGAATGTACACTGAGTGCTTCGTTTTCTGAAGTTGCCTGAAGTTCCTCCGGGTGACTAATCTCCCCAAATCTGCCCGTGTGCCTCTACCCTTAAAAGCAGGAAAGATACATTGTTGTAACTGAACTGGTTGTAGTAAGGTACCTGAAGTTAACAGTTTTTCCATGAAAAAGGCCCTAATGGGGGCCGAAATGTCGGATTGATGTACACAATAAAGAAGTACACATTGATGTACACAATAAAGAAGATTTGATTTTTCACATAATAATGGGGTGCGGATCTATTCTATACTAATATATGAAAATATTTAGACCCTGCAACCGAATTTGGATATAATTTACAAGATATTCACAGCTTTTTTGTATTATATATATATATATATATATATATATATATATATATATACTGCAAGCATGCTCAAACCCTGGGCAGAGAGTTGTGGTTGTACAACCGCAACAGAGTCACCATTGTTAGTCCCTGCTATAGATTGTTCCCGGAATGAGCACGGAGAAACTAAAGCTGTCATGAGATGTACGGTACTTTGGAGACTCATATCTGACAACTGCATGATTGCTAGTTAAACGTGTCTATATACTGGCTGCCCAGCTAAACAAACAGTGCTGAAAGTCCTTAGGGTGTTGTTTATCCGCATGCCATATGGTTGCAGTCCATTTAAGCCACAAAGTCCCTCCTATTACACCACTTGGCACTGCATCCAACGCCTTCCATGCAGCTTGAGGAGTAATATCTATCACAACACTGCTTTATTGCTTCTCTGTAACCACTTTGATAGAATCCTAGAAGGGCTTATGCTGGAATCCCCTGCATAATGACGAGAGCTGCAAAATACTGTTACTGAGTTCTGTGTACAAAAGAATAGTTATTTCTCTGTTGTACTGTAAACATTTATGGGAAGTATGGCCAGTATCTAAATTAAAGGGTAGTTTGGCCAAATCCATATTTATTGGACTTGGCTTAATACCAAACCCCAAAGTAAAATATTTAAAGTTTTTAAAATGTAAAAAAAGGGCATATATATGTAAATCAACTAAGATATTATTAATCCTTATTGGAAGCAAAACCAGCCTATTAGGTTTATTTAATGTTTACATGATTTTCTAGTAGACTTAAGGTATGAAGATCCAAATTACGGAAAGATCTGTTATCCTGAATCCCCCAGGTTCCGAGCATTCTGGATAACAGGTCCCATACCTGTACTGCAAACAGACTGCAAGCAAAGATTGAAGTGGACTGTTATTTAGTACTTCAGTACGGGACCTGTTATCCAGAATGCTCGGGACCTGGGGTTTTCCAGATATTTCTGTATTTTGGATCTTCATACATAAGTCTACTAGAAAATCATGGAAACATTAAATAACCCCAATAGGCTGGTTTTGCTTCCAATAAGAATTAATTATATCTTAGTTGGGATCAAGTACAAGCTACTGTTTTATTATTACAGAGAAAAAGGAAATCAGTTTTAAAAATGTGGATTATTAGATTTTAATGGATATGGAAGAGCTTTCTGGATAATGGGTTTCTGGATAATGGATCCCATACCCAGCACTGGACTGGGATTCAAAATAGGCCCTGGCATTCCTAGTACACAGAGGCCCAAACAGCCCCCACCAGCCTACTTAATAGTCCCCTTCTATGGCATCTTAAAGCAGCCCCTCTGGCATTTTCCAGAACTCACAGATTGCCAATCCGGGCCTGCCCATACCTGTATTATCATTTGAAGGTGCCATAATGCAAAGGATATATCATAAAATTACTATTAGGAGAGAAGATCTTTGCTATATTGAAAATATCTGCTATTAACCCCTAAAAAGGGGGCAGGTCTTACCACTATGGACTAGGGTATTGGGGGGGCTCAGGGCCTTGGTTAGAGGGCCAATCCTGCTTGCCACTTGGGCTAGATTTAGGGAGAATGCCTATGTGCTCTCTAATTCTCCTGTATGCTTGAGTTCAAATAGAACATTTGAGAGTGAACCCTTCTTTGATGTTATTGACTATTGGCTGACTCAGCAATGTTTTCCAATGCTTGTAATTTTGTTATAAGCTGTGACCAAATGTTGTCCCTAAAAGGGGGCTTGAACCTAATAAGTCTGACAACCACTGCTCTAGAGTGACTGGATGTAATTGTAAAAGTATGTATGTGTTCACTTGTCTCCACTATGGGCAAATGTGACCCACTCAACTGGAAATCTGTGAAACACATTGAAGTCAATGGGCGGTTTTTCGTTCAACATTTTTCAGTATAACAATACTATACCAGTGATCCCCAATAGTGGTGTGTGGGCTGACGCGATACCCGGAGACCCACGGGTCGGGCTTATTCGGCCGACCTCAGACTGCTGTTCTTGGTTGTGGGTTGAGCTCTTCTCCTGCTCTCCCTGCCTGCCACCATCAAATGCCAGCTTCCGACTTCAGGCTTCCAGTTTTATAGCCACGTTTTCCAGTTTTATAGCCGCGCTCCTGCTCTCCCCGACCCGGTGTGCTGCCAAATAGAGCCTCCTGTAGACTGCCAGTCCTCATAAGAGGTACAAATAGCCAATCACAGCCCATATTTGGCACCCACAGGAACTTTTTCATGCTTGTGTTGCTCCCCAACTTTTTTTACATTTGCATGTGGCTCATGGGTATAAACGGTTGGGTACCCCTGTACTATACTATATATACTATACAGTACATTAGAGTCTACGGGCATTTTTTTCAAGACATAACATGGTGAAATATTTTGCTCATCCCTAGTCTCCACCTATATCGTATATACTTTTGTTTTTTTTGACTGTGTATCTTTCAATACCTTAAAGTGGTTTGAGTGGAATATCAGAAAATATGTAAATGGAATAACATTATGTAAACTTGGGATTGCCAATTGCATGTTTTAAAAACTGTTTTAAAAACCATCTTGCAGTTTTTGTGTGCTTTGGTGGTGCAATATAAATACTTTTTCATTAAGATGTTTTATTACACACACTACATACTGATACAAATTGATAAAATGTTCTTCTGTGTTTGGTTGAGTTGGTGTGTGGTCAAATCATATATTAACTATAAGCAAGAGAAAACTGATTCACATAGAAGAATAACTGTTTTTTTCTTTAAATTGTGTTCTTTACATTCCCCCATTACTGTATTAGCTCCATCTTTGTTTTTCTTTTTGTTGTGGTTCCCTGATCAGTCTCTGAACTTGTATAAAATTGATTTACTCTTCTGATTTTCAGCACATATTCAAAAACAAATAAATTAAAAAGGTGTCTTTGGGGCTAATCTATTAAACCACAACTTTTTCAGGGGTTG
>CM044432.1:18533218-18571710 GCA_024363595.1 Xenopus borealis | reverse complement strand
TTAGTCAGAACAAAGAAACCAGGACTACTGAAACAAGGACAATCTAAATTTACTATACCAATTAAAGTGAGCCTGATGGCCGCATATGTATTGCAAGTCATCTTGCGCCTGCTAGACTTTGGAGAATCTCCATTTGATGTTTGTCATTTTCCTACTCTTGATGCTAACTGTAATTGGCCTGAAGAAAGTGAACCTATAAGGCATACTGAGAGAAACTACCCGCATGGACCAAGGACTATGTCATGTGAAGAATGTATATTATTGCTTTAAGATGCATTGTTATTGTTTATTACATTTGCCCAAATGCTTTCCTACTATAGGGGGAATATGTGGTGTTTATACAAATGGCCTGTAGTTGTCACTGTTCACATGAGTTATACTGTCCATACACAGTACTTGCTGTACTGTTTAAGCTGATAGAGGTTGTTACTGTTGTGTAATGGCTGCATGAGCCTGTTAATAAAGCACTGTTATACTCTGCTCATCCTCGGCTATCAAAACACAACAATACACACTCACAGATATGTTGGACACTTCATTTCCACATTGCCATGGTTATAAATAACTGTAAGCTGTAGTAATATAAATGGCTGTTGTGTAGTATAGCATTATAATGAAAAATTACTTTCACAAGGTTTCAGGCTCAGCCTCCGCTATTTCCCCCTGTTAGAACATTTGTTTTCTTATCTTCTGTATCCTTTTCTCATCTTAAGAAACGCTTGCAAAGTGCTCCAAATAATTGATGGCTATGAGGCTTTTGTATACCGAGGTACCTTATCCTAAGGAAGTTTAAATCAATGTGTTAATTGGTAAATGATAATGTAATTACACGTGCAACCATAGAAAATTCCCCTCAAGATTATTTACTCTCTCTCAGGATAGTAGGCGTAATCTGCCGAGGCTGTACATTAGATTAGGCTTTTATTAAGTGATCCTTGTGTAGTTACAACATTGTCATTGCTTCTACAGTATATAAAGCTGCTTTGTAACTGATTCCAGAAAGTGTCAACAGTTCAAATCTTTGAGTGCATATTGATCCAGTTTCAAAGAGTTCATTAATCTAAGAGCACATTATATAGATTTTTCAATGTAAATTTGAAGGGGTTGGAAAACTATTGAATGATGAGGAATGATACTCAAATTATGTTTTCATAGCTCATCTCCCTGGAGTTTGTGACATACTGCAGTGTATTAAAATATACACAAACAGCTTGTTTTTCCCTTGCTGCATATGTTACTGCAGTGTGATTGCTGAAGTTTGAAATAACATTTGGAAAAGATAACACGTAATCATTATTTTCTACTGACTATTGTCCTCTGGGGGTATTGCCAGGTTGCCAAAGACTAAAGACCAGGAACGCAAGAACACAATCAGAACAGTGAATTCAAATTTAGACCTTCTTGTCAACCCTGTACTAACCTACAATCGACAAGGAGCATTGCTGCATGCTGGCAACATCATATCGACCCCTCATCTGACATTTGTTGCATAGCTGACACACTAGGATAGCAACATACTCCCTTAGCTTTTGATGTGCTGGCTTTTAGGTCATCTGTGCAAATGGTCACCTACTATGTCACCTAATAAGTGCTTAATCAGTAGGCATTGTCATTCCAACAGACATCCTTTTATGGCCCTCTCTTTACATTCTGGCATAATTTCCAGTGGGATGGCACTCGGAGCACTTCGTTTCCTTAAGTGTCCTCGTGAGACAACTTTGGAAAACGAAGCGCTCCGAGTGCCATCCCGTCGGTTTAGCCAGTGGAAAGGCAGTTCAGGGAGATTAGTCGCCCTGCACCCCTCTTTTTTGGGGCGACTAATCTCCCCGAATCAGCTTGTGTGTCTCTCTACCCTTAGCCCATTGCAGATGGCTAACAAAACAAACAAAACATAACCGTGGCTCTCAAGTACAAAAACTTCCAATCTCCTCTCCCCCCCCCTTTATTGAATTTTGAGTAGATGTTTAGCAACAGTTGATGTGTTGTAGACTAGATGTTCCTCATACAAGAAGGATAATATGTATAACACTGATATTTTTATCAAATAATTACACAGGCCCAGACGCTAACCTTTGAGCAGGTAAGTACCTATAAGCTGGAGACACTATTATCATTAGTGCACCAACCTATTGGCTCTCTGTCATGGTACATGTCACTGCTAAAAATATTCAACAAAGGTAAGTAACATGATTGGCTGAAGGGAAGCCAAAACATGCCTGCTGCCTTGTGGCTAGACTGTGCAACTGTAAAGTATTCAAGAGCCTTTACGGGCAGGGTCACATGGCCAGACCCGGGGAGATTTAATTGATGGCGACTAATCGCCTCATTTTCGGGACAACAATCTCCCCGAACTGCCTTCCACCTGCTAAACTGAAAAGTCACCTGCGGCAATGCACTCGCGGCGGTATGATTTCCGAAGTCGCCCGAAATGTCCTCGTGAGGCAACTTCAGAAATCGAAGCGCCACGAGTGCCATTGTGCTGATGTTTAGAAAATCTCCCCGAATTTGCCTGTGTGACCTTACCAGATTTGGCTGTTGACTGTGTTTCCTATCTCATGCAACTTGCATCGTTTTCAGTAAGACTGATGACTGTGCGATCTATTATGACTGCTGTTTAAAGAGCTTTTCAAATTCTTTAATATAATCTATTACTAGTTCTTACTAGTTATGGTTAATATATTATATTTAATTACTCATTTTTAAATAGTCGTCAATTTATTGCATGACATTTTTATTGCTTGGTTATTATAAAATTCAATAAAAAGAAATTGAAAAGAAAGATATAGCTAATCTTTAATATTGGGGTGTTTACACTGTAAAAAATACACCTTAGGACAGTGTAATGTCACAATTACCCCAACCTCAGATGCACATGATTTTAGGTGTAGCTGCCAGGGTAGCAGGTGTTGATTTACTAAAATTCAGATTTCTTTTTTTTTCACAGTTCGTATCGGTTGTCATTGCAAAAGCTTATTTTATCTGGTTAAAACAGGTTAATTCCTAAATATTTTTGGCTGTTGTGCACCTATTTCTTGGTCATCAATAAGCATTTTGCAAAGCCCAGGCAGGCTAACTAGAGTTCATAGATCTGTTGACATGCTGAAACCAAGAGCTCCCTTGATTCCTGCTGCGCCTTCTGTTGGCTCCTTCTACTGCTGTAAATGACTATTAAAAGTGAACAGTAAATGTAGACAATTAGCTGATCTGATATATCTTCAAACTGAACACATCTTTTTATTTTGCAAGAAACAGAAAGTGATGGGAAGGGTTGTTGAAATGCATGAAATAACACCTACTAGATCAGCATACAACGTAGCTCATGTTCATTTATGTGAACTCACTGATGCAGGTGCTAGAAAGTAAGAATACATGAATAGGGCTTATAAAGGCAGTAAGGGCATAAAACGCTGGTTTTCACAGTGGACAAACCCTGTATCATATGCGAAGCTTAGAGCTGTTTACAAACTTTTTTCTATGAAGAAGTTGTAAGAACTATGGGTCAGATACTGTTGATGCAATTTATAGTTTTTTAAGGCTCTGATATTGTTGGACAGAAGAGATTCCTTTATAATTTTAAGAAATATGAGAAGATGTGTATATGGTTAGAGAACTGGCTGGCTGAAGGGGATGATGCTAAGAATCGGAAGAAGTATCGGATCTGTTATCCGTTATACAGAAATCTCCAAATTACAGAAAGGTCACCTCCCATGGACACCATTTTATCCAAATAATCCAAAATTTAAAAAATGATTTCCTTTTTCTGTGTAGTAATAAAACAACAGTAGCTTGTACTTGATCCAAACTAAGGTATAGCTAATCCTTATTGGAAGAAAAAACAGCCTATTGGGTTTATTTAATGTTCACGTGATTTTTTAGTAGACTTAAGACATGAAGATCCAAATTACAGAAATATCTGTTATCCGGAAAACCTCAGGTCCCAAGTGTTCTGGATAAGTCCCATACCTGTAATAAGTCCCATACGTGTAATAATCAGTGGACATCATGCCTGTGCTTCTCATCCTCTTTACTCATAAGGTTCTTTGTTGAACTTGGTGGACTTTTATAATATGAGTATAAGCTTAGAATGGCTTTTCTTCACAAGAAAAACAGTGGTCCCATATCTACATTTTGGATCAATTTCCTAAACATATGGGGGAAAATTCACTAAATTCGCTAGCGATGCCTTCGCTGCACTTCGCCAGGTGAATTTTCGCCAGTCTGCCGCTAATTCACTAAAACAAATTTGCACTCAGGGAGGCGAAAAATAGCGAAGTTGCGCTACCGTTACTTCTTCAGGCTAAGCACATTTACGCTAGCGATGCCTAATGTGCGTACGGCGCAAAGTTAAAAGTATAATAGAAGTATATGTTACAGCCACTACATTCCACTACACAAGCCCAGGAAACCTTTATAAATAAAATAAAGTTGTCCTATTGCCCTACATGTGCCCCCTGTATAGTTGTGTTGCCATATGTTAGCAAATATAGGGGGGAAAGTGGGTAACCCCCCAAAAAATTATGCTATTTTTCAGACTATCACCCTAAAGAAAGTAAAAAAATCCAGTGTTTTTTTGGGGGACTTTTGAAATTTCAAGTTTTTTTTTTCAAACTCCTATCTATTGTATTGAACTTCTCAAGGTCTGACCTGGCGAAGTAAAGTCTAGCGCAAGAGGTAATGTTCAGTAATCAGTGCGCAGCTTCGCCCTGGTGTAAGGGTGCAAAGTTGCACTAGTCTATCTACTTCGCTAGCAAATTTTTGCCATGGACGATTTACGTTAGTAAATTGGCGAAGTTGTGAAATGACGTTACACTGGTGAATTAGCACCAGCATTAGATGCTTTGCACTTTATTGAATTTGCCCAATAGTACTGTATATAACACCAGTACAGTGTATAGAGAGATGTCCTTTGGTGGTACTGCCAGTTTGATGTCCTTCACTGAGTGTCAGCATTGACTACTATGGCTTATTTTGCAAAAAATGTTAGTAATGATTATTAAGTCAACAAAAAGGTTTTGTGGAATGGAAGATTCTAAAGGATATTTGACCTAAAACATATTACAATACTGAAATAGTGTTATCAGTTTGTCTTCTATTAGTAGAAGTAATGGTGTCCACTGCTAGCGAAAAATTATAGGGGGGGAAACAATTATAAACGCGACTTTAAGCTTTTTTATTTTATCCCCTGTGTGCATTTGCCTCATTACGTCTAGCCATTTTGTAGAAATAATATTTCTTTAGCTGTAGGGAAGAGTTAAGATACGTTTTATAGGCTTGATTTCAATTAAGTTGTTCTACAAATCCAGGTTTTATATGGGTTCTTCCATGTTCTGCTTGCCACCTGTCAAGTTTGACTGCAGATGGAGGAAGCAGTGTGCTGTCATACAATGTACGCACATATACTGTTTGTAAAGTGCAAATATTTCTTTGAAATTATAAATATTGTTTTTATTTTTGCTTGCTCTGATTCAAAATTCTTTTATTTGTCCCAGGTTTATACTCAACCATATGCATACGATAAAGGAAATTTAGACATATTGTGCAAGGGTTTGTACCTAGATGGTCTTTTGCCTCTGTTCTGTGTGCAGAATATCCCAGAAACCACTGAAAGCAAAAATATATGCAAACTGCTAAAGTGCTTAGCCACTCATCCCTGGCCTGGTCAAATTCGCCCATCACCAGACAGAATGGGGAAATCATGGGAGCTAAGGCAAGGAAACAATAGACCAATAAACAACATTCATAGATATAAACAGGTGTGCAGTGAGGTTGTAACCTTAAAAAACTGATGCTGTGCATTAGTCATGATTAATGTTGTCATTTTGTGCAAAAAAACATTTTCAGGACCTTAAAGTATGTCCACCCAAAAACAGTTTTTGCCTAATAAAAGAAAATGTACTTCTAAGTAGTGATAGGCGTATTTATTCGCCTAGCTCGAATTCGCAGCAAATTCCTGCAATTCGCAAAATGGCTGTGAATATTAGCCAGAGAAAATTCACCGCCATCAATTTCCGATTTTCATGAATTTATAGTGAAAACGTTCGAAATTCACGAATTTATAGTGAAAACGTTCGAAATTCATGAATTTATAGTGAAAACGTTCGAAATTCACGAATTTATAGTGAAAATGTTCGACATTCACAAATTTATAGTGAAAACGTTAATTTCATGAATTTTGTGAAATAGTTCAAAATTCACGAATTTATAGTGAAGTAGTTAAAATTTCACGATTTTTTGTGAAAACTGTCAAATTTCACAAATTTCACAAATTTTTCATGAAAACGGTAAACGATTTTGACATTTTCTCTGTAAATTAGCGAAAAATTTTGTGAAGCGATTCGCCCATCACTACTTCTAAGTAACTTTCTAATGCATATTAATTAGTATATTGCAATGGTTTTAAAGGCATTTTAAAATATAACTTCAATGGAAAGCAGCATTTATCTTTTTTTTTTTATTTTTTGTATTCTCTGATTCTGAATATCCCATTAATGTAGCAGGAGTCATTCCTCTTACAGGTTTATTGGTCACCTTCCTTCTGCAACATATGTTCCAGGAGTGAGAATAAGAAGTATAAAGACTGGCATATTGCATTTAATAGCAATCACATTAAGAAAAAACTTTAAAGCCATTTCCATACCTTCCAACTGTCCCGTTCTGAGCGGGACAGTCCTGCTTTTGACAGCTCAACCTGCAGTCCCACGTTTGTACTGGAAAGTCATGATTTCTCTGCACTGAACAGCCAAAAATGTTTCTAACATAATTGGGTCTTGGCAGAGAGCCCAGAATGGATACATAAGATACATTTGTAACAGTTTTGTCTCTTGGGAGATGTTAGACTCACAGCTTAAAGGGCAATTCACCTTCATTAGTAAAACTGCAATAAAACATAAAAACTAAAGAAATGTGTTCAAACTTTCATAACCTGGCAAATTTTGTAAAATGGGCATGGTAAAAGGGCAAATCTTTCCAAAATGTTGGGAGATATGATTTAACATGTACAGAGATGCTGCTTATAAAAGCAAGTTCTTTAGTTGAGCAGAAAACCAAGATTGTGCCCCAGCCAGACCAGACCTGCTAGCCCTAGTCTCCTGCTCAGGGGCATGCTGGGGTGAGAATTTGGAGGTTGGGAGGGGGATCCCAGGACTGCCAGGAGGGCCATTCATTTTGCAGTCCCAGTGAGCCCCCAAGGCTCCAGTTCAACCCTGCAGAAAACAATTTGTAGGTGGAGTTCTCCTTTAATGAGAATGAGCTCTTAGACTTTCCAAGGTAGTGCCCTAAAACCCGCATTCTTCCAGTCCTGCCTTGTGTTATTGGTATGATAAGTGTCTCCGATCAGCACAGAGATTATGGAGAATATGAGTTTTATTACAGCATATGTGTTTCTAGTGAAAGATGATTGTTTGCAAAATAGCAATAAATTATCTCCTTTTTCCTCAGATACTGTAAAATGCATTTACTTTGCCATATTTATGCGTAATGAAGGCCAGATTAGATAATGCTGCATTTGTCATGTGCTGAATGCATCGGGAGTCATACAGGCAAAAACCTAATGGCATCGCAGAACGCAGAGCGAAAATTAAAATATATTTGCATTTCCATCCGCTGCCAGGAACTGCGGTGCTCTGTTTGTAAATTTTATATAACATTATGAACGGTGAGCCTTTTAGGAGTTTTAATTGTCAAATCCATCACTTCGACAGAGACAATTTGAAGCTAGAGTGAGGAGAGAGAGGATTGCTGAATTGGTGAAGCGTTCTGTGGATTACTGGAAATATACAGCGGTGGTCACGTGGTACTTGTGACAATTACGCGCTGTGGTTTGTTGGGATTTCTTTGCAAATGCAGTTGGCGCAATAGGCCCTGCCAATTGTAAAAAAAACACGGCGCTTAGCTGGGAAATACATTCATCACCATGAAATGCATTGGAATTTGCCACACAGCTGCAGTAGAAAGGCTGACGATATTTTATGGATATTCTGCAGTAGTTTTTTTTTTTTTTTAAAGGGAAACTGGAGCTCTTTATACATGTAGGAAATTTGTAGAATTTGTAGAATGAGCTGGAGACTTTATTATGAAGTTGTTATTCCTCAGGTGTGAACCTGTGTGTGCTGGCGAAGCAGAGCTTTTTGAGCATAGAGCTAGAACAGATGCCATAAGTTCTTTAATGTCATTGGCTCATTGACATAATAGACACTGAAAACAGCCGCACATGAGAATCTTAATCTGATACTGAGATGCTCCTTCTCTTATTAGAATGGATAGTAGCTCCTGCAGAGACCCTAGCAGTATATCACCCAGTACTTGTTGCCTTAGCTAGGGAAATGTTTCTTCAACTCAGTCTGAGTGGAAATCTACAAGGTTCACACTGTTGCATTGGAGCCAAAGAATAAATGCAACAAAGCATAGTGGATTCTGCTTACATGGCAGTCACTGGTGTCTAGCTCAGTGTACTGGACATTCAGTGGTGCACCCAGAGACTTTTCTACCCATGGTGAAGTCCCTACTCTGGAGAAGGAAGTGGTGTTGCCTGGGGAATACAACCCCCCACTCCCCCACTGATTCTTGGTTAAACACAAAACTGTTCTTGCATGCAAGCCCTTGCTAACCCCATTCAGTGTTACCCTGGCTTCAATTTAGAATGGTTAGGGTCTGAAATCTTCTTGAATCCTACTTCCATCTCTACATCTTCCCTTTCCGTTTATACACCAGGGAACCAGGAACTAGTAAAATGGCCTTGGGCCAACAGGTGACATGTCCTTACCATAGGGCATGGGTTCATGGCTGTGAACTTCCTGAAAAGTAGGTGAAAGTTAATCCTATGGGTTAAATAGGACCTGCCACCGTTAGGAAAGTCTAATAAATGTATCCAAACAATAATATTCATTTTTGTGTTGTTGCAGTTATTTATATTTTTAAAGCTTTGTGTTTTAATTCCTCAACCAAACTTTTGTTTTCAACACGCCCATGCTGTCAGTCAAAGACAGATATCGCCTGCTCTCACTGGCTTATTCCTATCAGTGGGGCCAGCGGCTCCCACAGGGAGGTAGTCCGGATCAAGGAGGAAGCCCTTCCAGAGAGTCCAAGGCACAGTACAAAGGGATGTTTCAGGGGAATGGTCAAGGTCCAGGCAATAGTTCAAAGGGCAGGCAGCAAGAGTTCAATAACAGGAACAGGCAAGAGGTCAATAACTGGATCAAACAAGATCACCAACAGGATGACCTATACTTGGGCATCGAAGCCGTGTCCTCAGCAACCTTTTATTTTGAATTTGGCACCATGCCTGGAGCAGCGCAGTGATGTCGCGGCCGGTGTCACAACCACATGGTGGCTATGGGCGCCGCCATCTTGGATACACCACTGTTGGACAAGGATGCTCCGCCTCAGAGCTCCTGGTAAGGCTGTGACAATTACAGCATGAGTTGCGTGACATAAGTTAGGGTAATGGTAAATTGAGGTAGCATGAAATGATGTCGCTGACGAATTAACCCTATGGAAACTTCGCCAGGGTTCGGCCGCTGAGTCGCAAATTCATATTTTAGTTAGTTATTGTAGTGGTCACAAATTTGTGGTGGTGAAGAGGCGCAAAGTGTGGTCGAAGCCTTCGCAGATGATAATTCATATTGTATGATACCCCTATAGATAGAATGCATCAATTTTGTTCTTTTTTTGAGTTGTATTACATGAAGTTTGGAAAGGGGCAGCAATATCTGGTGGCTTTCCTGTGATAAAAATTGCAATGTTTGTGCTGCACAGCTTCTTCACCACCGTAGAGGATATATTAAGCCTTTGTGGGAACCGCGCAAGATTGATACCCTCAAGTGCTGATTGCAGAATAGATTCTCCCATCTATACAAAACCTTATTTAATTCACTGTGTGCCTCCACTCTGGAGACATCATTTTCACGAGCAGAGTAACTCCACATTAGGGAAACCCTATTTGCATAAAAGCATTTTTTTCTTCCTCTATAGAATCTGATCAATGAATGTTATCGTTTAATTCCGTAGGACGAACTATATTTATGAAGACACTTAACATTTCTAACTGTGAAATATGTGTGCGTATTCTATGTGGCGATCCATCTGTGTTCTGCAGAAGATTCCTGCATTGCTGCAGGAGGCATGCAGGGTTATCAGTAAAAAGGTTATATATCATTATAAGCACAATATGAAGATGCCGTGCTATGAAACCGTAATAAGTGGAATAAGTCACTTTTTCTAAGCTGTAGGTAGAGGGATTATGGGCCTAACTGCAGAGAAGATGCCATATATTTATATTATGTATATACTACACCAGGGGTCCCCAACCTTTTTTGCTCGTGAGCCACATTTAAATGTAAAAAAGAGTTGGAGAGCAACACAAGCATGAAAAAGTCCATGTGGATGTCAAATAAGACCTCTGATTGGCTTTTTGGTAACCCCTATATGGACTGGCAGCCTACAGGAGAGAATGTTTGGCAGGACATCTGTTTTTTATGCAACCAAAACTTGCCTCTAAGGCGCCATTAATTAAAAAATAAGCACCTGCTTTGAGGCCACTGGGAGCAACATCCAAGGGGTTGGAGAGCAACATGTTGCTCGCGAGCTACTGTTTGGGGATCACTGTACTACACAGACAAAGCAGCTTTAAATGCACCAGATACAGTACAGCAGTAATGTGGGCACTATCTGTAAGTCAGACGCACTCTTACTGTTGTTGCGAGGTTGAGCTTGTTCTCAGCTGTATTAGTGATGAGTTAGGAAACATGACAGATTCCTCTTTCAAGTTGCCAGTGAGCTCTGTGTTCTCTGGGAGCCACGTGCAACAGTGATGTTATGGTGATGTCATAACATGATGATATCTTCTATATTTACATCATCACGCTCTAGGATGCAGGAGGACTCATTGTGCTTCTTTTTGCTACCAGAGCAGGTTTTAAAGGAGAACTCAACCCTCCACAAATAAAAACCCATTTCCAGTACCCTACATAGTCACCCCCTCCCTGTTCTCGCCACAAATAGGTGATAACATCTTTAAAGGAGAAGGAATGTATGTTAGCACTTGGGGGTGCCAAATATTAGGTACTCCCAAGTGATTGTATTGACTTACCTGAAACCCCGGGCCAGTGCTCCTATCAGCAGGAAACTGCACCAGCTCAGGGGTTTTTGTAGCAAGCATTACAGCAAAAGGCCAAACTTTAAAAAGTCAGCTATTTCGTTCTACTGCATGTGTTTGACCCAGGAAATTTGAAGAAGATGGAGGAAGATCTCTCTGGCCCCGGGGGTTTCAGGTAAGTCAATACAATCACAGGGGGGTGCCTAACATTTGACCCCCCCAAGTGCTAACAGACTTTCCTTCTCCTTTAAGTGCCCATAATCCTATTCTTGCCTATAAGTGCAGATTATGAGCAGCAGAGCTCATGGGCACCATCTTCCAACTCTTCAGTGTTCTTAGGGTCCTCTTCCCTCCTTCAAGCAATTTCCATCACTTTTGGCAGATGCACAGTTGCTATGAACTGTAAGACTTCTACAGCTGTACATGTGCAGATAGAGCGCTCACTTGCTGGTGAAATCTGAAGAGCCAGAAGGTGGCACCCACAAGCTTCACTACACTCTGCACTGATATCCAAGTAAAGGAGAGCTGCGAGGGTGGACTATGTAGGGTACTGGGTAGGGATTTTTATTAGTATAGGTGGTTGATTTCTCCTTTAAGGACCAGTTGTCTCCTGTCTCCTTGTCTATTTGGTATGACTCCTCTTGTGTGTTTCTTGGTGATGCAAGACATGTTTTGTCTATGTCTCCTACCTACCCGCCCAGTATGCCTCCTACCTACCCGCCCAGTATGTCTCCTACCTACCCGCCCAGTATGCCTCCTACCTACCCTCCCAGTATCCCTTCTACCTACCCGCCCAGTATGTCTCCTACCTACCCTCCCAGTATGCCTCCTACCTACCCTCCCAGTATGCCTCCTACCTACCCGCCCAGTATGCCTCCTACCTACCCACACAGCCTGCACTCTTTCCTGGAATCACTACCTGCTTCCTTCTTGTCCTCTCTCAGCACTTGGGTGGACTTGAACATAATCCTAGGGAATCTTTGAAATTGCTAGAGTATCACAGGACTCAACCTGAGTGTAAAGAGTACACCCTTGGGGGGAAGCAGTTAAAAGAGAAACAGGAGTCAAACACCAAGGATTTACAATGATATAAATATATCAACAGTTTACTTGGCAGGGGCCCATTTATATTAATCCTGAGGATGGCCAAAAAAAGACCAAAATAAAAGAAAGACATTATTCAGTGTATCCACAAGGGGGCAATCTGATTGCTCCTGTGATCAACAACCATGGCTGCAATCACCATTGAATTCTGCATTGGAATGCTTAGCTTAGGGTTTTCAATTCAAGCTACGGTTTTATTATTACAGAGAAGAAAAAGGAAAACATTTTTGAAAATTTGAATTATTTGGGTAAAATGCAGTCTGTGGGTGGTAGATGGCTTTTCTGTATTTCGAAGATTTCTGGATATGGGGGTTTCCCAGATAATGGATCATGTAACTGTACTAGTATTATTATCATATATATATTCCTTTGTGCTTTACAGAGATGATACATCATTCACCTTAATCCGGGCCCCGGAGGAGTTTACAATCCAAGGTCCCTATACCATTTGAACTCTGTAGGGTTAGATTATCAGGGGCAAATAAACCTGTATATAACATCTACAGGTAGGGATTGTAATACTGGAATTATCATAAACAACACCTTACTTCGTTGGTGTTTTACTTCTCGGCAATAGCCCGGGAGGAGAGGTAGGCGGAGGAGGGAGGGGGGCCTATGGGGGTGGGGGGGAAGTTGAATTCCCTGTTACCAAACTGGAATATATACTGTATTTAAGTAAATATTGACCTTTTACTTATTTCTCCTTCAGTCCCCATTTTATTCTCTGTGTAGCCTCAGAGATGACCTAAAGAGAAAAACTGCAGCTTTAACTGCAACAGGAAGAAGTGTGGGAGCAAAAGACACAACTTGTTAATTGACTCATGTGACCTAAAATGTTTGGTTTGTTAATGTTACCCGTGAATTCAGTGTCGAACTGGCCCGGGCAGGACACCGGGAAAAAACCCTGTGTTAGGGAGCTTTTATCTGGTTACCTTCCCATTGTTCTGTTGTTAGGCTGCTGGGGGGAAAGGGTGATATCACTCCAACTTGCAGTACAGCAGTAAAGAGTGACTGACATTTATCAGAAGCTTATTTATATAAACAATAGATGTGTTTCTGAAGCAAACACACCGGTTTTACCAGTGCAGGGCAACACTGCATTATATTTTTATTATTTTAAAACAATTAAATTTTTTGATGTTACTGGTCCTTTAAAAAGATACTGACACCTGAAATTAAACTCTTTTTTACATCTATTATAATAACTGGCTTTGAAAGCTACTTCTAACTTTGCCATAAAGTATTTGCATGATGCTTTTCCATTACCTGTCTGATCCCCCATGTTCCTGTATGAGGGGGCTGCCATATTTGTGCACCCGGCATCTGTTATCATTACAAACTGTAACTAACAGACTGAGATGGGACTGTTAGGTTGGCACAGTCAGAGTGTCAGAGAGTCAGGCTTAGATTCAACTAACAATTATATACAAAAACAAAGCTCTCAGCAAAAAATGATCAACATGACCTATAGGTAACATGTAATGTACATTCATATGTTAAAATTCATTTTTTTTGTGTCAGAATCACTTTAAAAGAAACTTAAATCAGCACCATAGAGTGGTATGCAGCCATTGCCATTATTTTCCAAAACCTTGAATAGTCAGAATTCATTATGGGCGGGTCTACCCAGGGTAGAGGGGTAGGGTTTTTTTCTAACTGTTGGCACCCACAATTAAATTGGTCATTCCTTCTCATTTAACAGATCCAACTGCCCACATTATACCTCCCAACTGTCCATTTGAGCGGGACAGTCACACTTTTGACAGCTCAACCTGTAGTCCTTGGTTTGTTATTGAAATGTCCTGGCTTTCTCTTTGATCTCCTGTACTGAACAGCCACAAAAACATACAAAGTCTGTAACTTAAGTGGCTTTTTGCAGAGAGCCCAGAACAGTCACCAGGTGCACTAAGATACTTTTGTAACAATTTTGAGATAAGAAAATAAGCAATTGTAACAATTATGATAAACAGGTCTCTTGGGAGAACTAAGACTCACAGCTTAAAGGGCAATTCACATTCATTAGCAAAGCTGTAACAACACATAAAAACCACAGAAATGTGTTCAAGCTTTCATAAACTGCCAAATTTTGTAAAATGGATATGGTAATTTAACGGTGTTGCCACAAAAATGGGTGTGATCAGAATTTTGTTTTTTATTCTTTCTATTTCCAAAAGGTTGGGAGCTAAAGCAACCTTGTTGTGCCACACAGAAGGTTACTGGTTAAATTAAGGAACGTTGGCCTGGAACATAGTATTTGTAACTGGATAGAGAACTGGCTAAAAGATAGACTACAAAGAGTGGTGGTAAATGGAACATTTTCTAATTGGACCAGTGTTGTTAGTGGGGTACCGCAGGGCTCTGTACTGGGTCCCTTGCTTTTCTACTTGTTTATTAATGACCTGGATGTGGGCATTGAAAGTACGGTTTCTATTTTTGCAGATGATACTAAATTGTGCAGAACTATAGGTTCCTTGCAGGATGCTGCCACTTTGCACAGTGATTTGTCTAAGTTGGGAAACTGGGCAGCAAACTGGAAAATGAGGTTTAATGTTGATAAATGCAGGTTATGCACTTTGGCAAAAATAATATAAATGCAAGTTATACACTAAATGGCAGTGTGTTGGGAGTTTCCTTAAATGAGAAGGATCTTGGGGTTTTTATAGATAACAAGTTGTCTAATCCTGGGCAGTCTCATTCTGTAGCTACTAAAGCAAATAAAGTTCTGTCCTGCATAAAAAAGGACATAAACTCAAGGGATGAAAACATAATTATACCTCTTTATAGATCCCTAGTAAGGCCTCATCTGGAGTATGCAGTGCAGTTTTGGACTCCAGTCCTTAGGAGGGATGTAAATGAGCTGGAGAGAGTGCAGAGACTAAGTGCAACTAAACTGGTTAGAGGGATGAGGGAAGACTTAAATTATGAGGGGAGACTGTCCAGGTTGGGGTTGTTTTCTCTGAAAAAAAGGTGCTTGCGAGGGGACATGATTACACTTTACAAATACATTAGAGGACATTATAGACAAATATCAGGGGACCTTTTTACCCATAAAGAGGATCACCAGAGGCCCCCCCTTCAGACTAGAAGAAAAGGACTTGTGAGGTTGTGGAATACACTGCCGGGTGATGTTGTGATGCTCATTCTGTTGATGCTTTTAAGAGGGGCTTGGATGATTTTTTGGACAGACATAATATCAAAGGCTATTTTGATATTAAACTCTACAGTTAGTATAGCTATGGGCATATATGGTTTGTGTGAAAGAGTGGAGATGTGTGTGTGTATGTGTATGCTGGGTTTTAATTTGGAGGGGTTGAACTTGATGGACTTTGTCTTTTTTCAACCCAATTTAACTATGTAACTATGTAACTATTTACTATGTAACTATGTATGCCGTAGCAATAGACATAGCAGTGAAATAATATACAGAGTCCATGGCATGCGCTTCTCTATGATGCCTAGGTCACAAACTGAATTTGTATGAGCAAAAAATATAACTTCAAAAAATGACTAGACAGGACTCCAATTACTATCACATTTGGCATTTCAGGGTGCGCCGGCCTGCTTTTGTCTCTCCACCCTATAGAATGAAGTACTGACCCCTTAGAAATATATTTTAATCAAAATAAGAGAAATAAAAGAGCTGGAAGAACAGAAAGCCCTTGGAGGAGAAGCCACACTCACCCATAAGAGCTTAATGGCTGCAGTTCCAATACAGTCCCTCTATCTCTAATGTCTCTGCATCTAGTTATCCTCAGCATCACATTTATCACCTTGTACATTTATAGAGGCAAAGATAACTGAATCTTACCACATAAATTAAAAAAAATAAAATACAAATACCATTTTATATGTTAGAGTTGCATGTTTTATTAATGATTATTTTCTCAAGTTCACGACCAGTTTAAGGTTAAGGACATTATTCTTTTCCTTTGGAACAGCCATTTCAGTGCTAAAATTAGAGTTTATGAACTAAATAAACTGTACCACCAAATCATTTTAGCGGTCCCTGTGGTTTAGAGATGGACTAATTATTTCCCTTTGAATTCAGGACCTTTTGTACTCTTCGTAACATCTTCTTAAGTGAAGGCAATTTTACTCAGAGGGCTAGTAATACCACAAATAAAATACAATATAATGCCTATATGCGTTCCATGTTCATAAAATAGGAGTTCACAAACATTTTCTCTGGAGCAGTAACCCAGTATTATTTCTAGAGAAAAAAAAAAAACCCTGCTAAATCAACTTTAACTTTGCAAGATAAAGCAAGAATATGTAAAAAAAAAAAAGAATGTATTACATAACTGTCCTTTTAACTAAATATAGTATATATACAGTATGTCCAACAAACCAAAACTATATATTATATTGATTAATGTTAAAAAATATTTCTAATTTTACTTGTAGAAACACTAAAAGTGATATCACGCCATAGCTGTATATCTATCTATCTATCTATCTATCTATCTATCTATCCATCCATCCATCCATCCATCCATCCATCCATCCATCCATCCATCCATCCATCCATCCATCCATCCATCCATCCATCCATCCATCCATCTATCACACCATCTCTGTCTATCTGTTTGTCATCTGTTTTCTATCTGTCTATCTATCTATTATCTATCACGCCATCTACAGATGCAGTCACTTGGATTTGTAAGTTAAATGCGTCATGACTCAGGGCTAATTGAAGAAACTGTGTTATCCAAAGTTATCTTAACTCATTTAATGCATTTAACCTTTTCATTTGCATACTAAAGCTCCATTGTTTTCAATGGTGAACTCTTTAATTGGATGGGATGCTGTGACACAATATTCTGTGATAAGTGAGTTAAACGGGATACGGGATGTCTGAGTTAAGTTATTCTGTGTCATACACACAATCCAAAGTGGATTCATCTGTATTTCTATTTATCTATCTATCTATTATCTATCTATCTATCTATTATCTATCTATCTATCTATCTATCTATCTATCTATCTATCACACCATCTCTGTCTATCTTCTTTCTTTCTCTTTTGTTCTTTCTTTCTTTCTAGCTATTATTTATCGCACCTTATCTATCTATCTATTATCTATCACATCATCTGTATCTGCCATCTATCTAATATTTCTATCTATCTGTCTGTCTGTCTGTCTGTCTGTCTGTCTGTCTATCTATCTATCATCTATCTATCTCATCTATTCTTTCTTTTTCTTTCTTTCCTGCTTTCTTTTTCTTTCTTTCTTTCTTTCTTTCTTTCTTTCTTTCTTTCTTTCTTTCTTCACAAAGAAAAGATCAAGGAAGCAATGAAGATCCCTCCCAGACACGGCTTGAAGGTGTCACTTTCCTATGTGAAAATAATAATAACATGCTCATTTCATTTAATTGTTTTTGTCTGAAAGGCACAATAAAGATTTAATGTAGCAAATGTACACTTTGTTGTATAATGAGCATAACTTTATAACACACAGCTATTCAGATGTTTTGTTAGAAATAAATGTACAGAATAATATGAAACCAAATTATGTGTTTAGTCTACTTATGTGTTTAGTCTGTAAAGGTTCCAGGAGGTCCCCCATAGGCTAAAATGGCATTGAGGTGGCAGAAGTGTCGAAGAGACAGTACTTCGAAATTTTAATTTTCAAATTTTTTCAATTCAAATGGAATTTTGGGCTATTCGATAGTCGAAGTAGCCAAAAATTACCGCAAAATAAAAATTTTTTAATTCAAAATTAATTCGAATTTTCACCTCAACCTTTAGTAAATCTGCTCCTAGGTGTTCTGGATCATTGTCCTACTGGAGGTTTTTCACCCAGATTTCAGTTTTTTGCAGACCGAATCAGGTTCTTCTCTGGTTTTTCCTCTGTATACTCCCCACACTGCAGTAAACACAAGCAAGGGAAAGCAGTGTAGTTTACTGTATGTCAACAGGTCTCAGCATATGGATGTCCTCTTTTCTGCTTTGGAGCAAAACTTTTTTTAGAGATGCCTATGCATGGATACATATTGATGTACAGTAATTCAGTCTGTGATCCATTCTTCATCAAATATCTTCAGCCTGTGGGACCAGTGCCTTTTTATGATGACATTGTGTGTATATCTGCAGCCAGCTACAAGGTGTACATTGCATAGGCCCATAATTGGCCTAATAGCTAATCATTCAGAGTAAGATTTGGCTCAACAGATCAAAAAATCTGCATAAACAATATTTGTTGTATTTTCTCTTCTTCTGTATGAAACAAATCACGTTCTAGATTTCAAGAATTAGATGCTGCCCTTTTATTTTGTACACTCCTTGAGAAAAACTCGAAAGGGAATAGTGGGGAATTAAAAAAAATTTGAATTTTGAATTCTAATTTTTTTTAGCGCAATCCGATCGATGGAATGATCGAATAGTGAAATTCGAACGATTTTTAAACGATTGATTGAATTTTTCTTATTTGATCTTAGGGAATGAAGTAGGTGATCGAATTTAAATTTAAAGGGGAAGTATTCGACCATCGAATTTTTGAACATTCGAATAAAATTCAATTAGAATATTTGAATCATTCCAATTCAAATATTCGATGGTCGAATTTGCCTAATTTTCATATTTGAAACTGAAATTCAAATCTTTTTGAAAATTTGATCGAATATTCGAATCCTTCTTGTGAATACACGTAAATTTAGCAAATCTGCCCCTTAAAGTTGGGATTTGCTAGGCATATTTCTGTAGGGCATCTTTTCCCCTGTTTAGCAGTGCAGCTTAGACTTTGCCATCTGTCCTCTCCGCAGAGATGTTCGTGCTACTTGATAAATGTAGGACATTCTGAGTCCTGCACTGCTTTCAGGTATGTGACCGACCTTGAGGATTATGAGACAATGTTCACTTGGCTGGCAAGCTTCCTTTCCTGCATGCTGTTTATTTATTAAAGCTGTGGCCTTTTTAATCCAAAGTCCATGTATTGAATTTTGGTTGGGATTTAAGAGGATCACTGTCCTCTAGCACTTGAAAGTTATCTGCAGCAATAAATCTTAATAAATCAACTTGTCAGTATTCCAGTGTCTCCGTGGTTAAATGACTGTGTCAGGGCAAGTAGTGGAATTTTGTTGTCCATTTGCTGGTGGAGATTATTATACACTACTGCACCAATACCAAAATGACTTGCTTGTTTTAATTATTACACATATAATTAAAGGAGTAAACAAGTAAATAAAAATATAAATATTTTTATAATTAATATAATGGTCCCCTGTTTCCCTACTCACTTACCTTTCTCCAGTCAACCTTTTTTACTGACACCATTTAGCCAGCTTATGTCTGGAATGCAAGACCCTTTGTTACGCTCTGAAACAGTTTTCAAGTGGTAATAAGTAATGTTGGAAGCCTGGGGTATACCTGTATGGCAGGCCATTAAGCCATTATGAAAGTTTTAAAAAAGAATAAACTTACAGAAAGAGGTGCAAACCACAGTACAGGCAGTGATGAGAAAACAGCAAGCAGGAATAGTAGTCAGAATCAGGCCAAGGTCAGAACAGGGGAATCCACAGCAGTAGGAATCAGGAACTTGAAACAAGACTCAGGAACACGGATTGGGGGGGGGGGGGGCAAAAGGAACAATGACCAAGCTCTCTGCAAAGGTCAGGGCAAAGGTGTATGAAGGGTCAACAAATGAGATGCTTGGGACAAGCGAGCAGACAGAATAGAGGCAGAATCAGGGAACACTTACAAGTAGGTAAACAGATTAGGACCTGTCTAAGAGTCTCCAGTGGCTCAAGAAGTAGGTACAAATCCAGAAACAACAAATACGGGGTTCAAGTCCTGGCCTGACACCCTCAACTTCTAGGCAAACATGTTTCCATAAGTACGTAGTATTGCTGTAGTGTGTACTCCAACTTTTTTCTAGCCAATAGTCCAAAATCCAATTGGGTACAAAAAGTTTTTTGTTCAATAAAATCAAGTAGGTTATACACAGTAGTCACTTCCCAAAGAACCCCCAGTCCAAGGGCTTTACATCATTGAGTAGGATGAATCAAAAACAAAAATCGGGAGAGACTTAGGGGCAGATTTACTAAGAGTCAAATTTCGAATTTTTTCAATTGACTTTAAAGGGGAAATAAAATCATTTGAATATCGAATTCAAAGGATTTTACCACAATTCGATCGGTCGAACGATCGAATAAGAAATATTCGATCGATCGATAAATCGTTCTAATCGATCGATCGAATATTTCCTATTCGATCAAAAATAATGAAACCCCATTCGGAAGCTTTGATCTGGCGAACTAGGCAATCGAATAAAAATTTAAAGGGGATGTGCTTTGACTGTCGAATAGTCGAATATTCGAATAGATTTTTATTCGAATCATTCAAATCATTCGATTCGATCGGATTTTCAAAATTCACTGGTCGAAGTGGTCTCCAAAAACATTCGAAAATTCGAATTAGAATCTTTTTGAAAATTCGATCGAACTTCGAATCCTTCATGTGAATTTAGTAAATCTGCTCCTTACTGTTTAGTGAAAACTGATCCCAGGTAGTATATAATTATTCATTTTTTTTTATTATGACATGCATTTTCCTCTCCTCGCAATCTTTATAAAAGGGGGGGGTGGTAATGGCCAATAAAATTTACATAGTATTATGCAGTGCTTGATCCAATCAGATTATGACTCAATACATAGTTGTAAATCAAAAGAAATAAATTATAAAAGTTATATCACACATAAACTATCCAATATACTATATATCAATGTGTGGGGGCGTTATCACAAAGTTGATACCAATGGAATGAGTGAAGAAAAATTATTAGATCACACATATATTATCCAATCAATGAAAAGGGGGCGATATCACAACATTAAAGTGGACCCGTCACCCCAAAAAAATATTCAAAATCCTATTTTATCACATTAGTGAATGCAAAGTGAACATTAATTACACTATATAAATTATTTTAACCTTGTTTCCTTCAGTATGGGAATTCATAATTATAGCAAGCAGGCAGGAGCCATTTTGTGGACACTGTTATTAAAGAACAAGTAAACGTTTTTTTTTTCTATCTCTAAATTTGCTCTAAACAGCCCCTCAAATTAATGTACCTTAGTCCCTGCTGCAAGTCTGCTCTGGTTTCTGTGTTATCAGCAGCTTGTTTCACCTTCTTCCTGGTGCAGAGTGAAGCCCAGCCCCTTAGCTTTCTGAGCTGACCTTATATCTTGGACTAGTCCAGGAGATCATTTGCATACTATGACATAGCAGAGAGCAGTGTGTGTAGCAGCTTTTGCTTGGGGAAACTAGCTTACTAATGAAACACTGGCTCCCTCTTCCTCTCTATTGTGGAACAGCAGCAAATGGACTGCTCAGTAAACTAAGGGGCTGGGCTTCACTCTGCACCAGGAAGAAGGGAAACAAGCTGCTGATAACACAGAAACCAGAGCAGACTTGCAGCAGGGACTAAGGTACATTAATCTGGGGGGCTGTTTAGAGCAAATTTACAGAAAGAAAAAGAAAAACGTTTACTTTTCCTTTAAGGCAAGCCTTGCATCATCTCAGAATCTTGTTTGTGCACCAGAATGGGGGACCCAATGTCTATCCTCATGTCCTGGCTACACAATTAAATGGTTAAGAGAACTGGGGGAATGTGTGGGGAGCAGTGGCATCTAGGAAGTGCTGAATGGAAAGTGAAAGTAACTATCTGCCCGCCTCTATGCCTAAGGCATAGAGGAGTGGCAGACAATATTTGATTGACAGCTGAGATTTTTAAATGAGCTTAAAACAGCTATGAATGCTTTAATGAAAATTTGAAACTGGATTTCATGTTTAATTTGAAAGGACTTTTATTATACAGATTTTTGTGTCTGGGTGACGGGTCCACTTTAAAACCAAAGAAAAAGATGAAAAATAGTGCAACATAATTTTTTATCTTTTCCTGGCTGAAGCATGTCCTAAAAATTATTTTACATCCTGGGCTCAGTTTTCACTAAACAGTGAGTCTCTCCCGATTTTTGATTTATCCTAAACATGTTTCCATGTCCAGTTGTATATCAGTAAAAGGCATTTTATAATTGGTAGGTGGCAAGTACTGTCCATAAAGATTCCAGATGGTTTGACAAATTTCAGAAAGTGTCCCTCACTTCTTTGCGGTTCATCTCCTTGAAACATGCAACTGAACAGTACAGATTCAGTTTTAAGAGGTCAAAATAAAAACACTAACCATAAATGAAATTAAACTTTGGTGTGTGATATGTGCATGGATTTGCAAAAGTCCTGTGTAGTCCAACTTGTACAAACTGGCTCATCTCTAGTCACAAGGCAGCAGGGCCACCAAACAAGCATGTCTGTGGCGTCATTGACTTTCTTGGAATTCCTTTCAAAATTGCTTCTTTTAAAAATGAATCTAGAGAATATATTATGTTTGCTGAATCAGTTGTTAATGCAAACAAAGCTTTATATTTATATTGCTTTGCCCCAACAGCTGAAATAAAGAGATGAACTTTCCCCATGTTCTTTTTTCCTCCAAAACTCATTAATCATGAAGGAACACTGCAGTAGACAAGTACTATTCCCTTTTTAAACCAATTAATTAATCACTCATAACAAGATTTGTAGGTAAGAAATGTCATACCTGCCCCTTGTAATGCAGAGAGTGAACCAACACTTTTCTAGTCTCAAAGGATATTGGTCTCTCACCTGAACTGTCCAAAGGATTTTTTATCCTTTGGACAGTTCAGGTGAGAGATAATTAAAGAAATCTGTGTGTTGACCTTATACACATTTACATAATCATATACTCTTTAATGTTATCTAAAGAAATGCTTTTTAGAGTTCCCATATTTTTAAACATCTCTGGGGTAAATGTAATAAAATGTACATGGTGCTATTTGCGAATAGAAATTCATTGGTCGCAATATAATATTTTTCATTAGGCTTTTATTGCATTGCGAATCTTAATTGCGCTTTGTGAACCTTTAACACCTGCTCTGAAGTTTCATGTAATGTTTAGTCGCAAAAAAAAGGTTTGTGATTGCAAATTTTATTACATACACTGCAGACATTTGCAAACTATAAAATTAGCAATCGTAAAGTGTTTGCAAAGACAATTTGCACTTTGCGAACATTTATTCACGTTGCAAATGAATCGCAAATTATTTTTGCGATATCGACCAATATTACATTCCCTCCCATGTACTTCAAGATTCCAATTACAGAATACTTATTATTGCTGACCCTTAGATGGGTAAGGCAGCTCTAACAGAAATTGACAGTTTCTAATTAGTGCTCTGTTCTGTATGGTAAAGTGTACTCATATGATGGGAATGCCCATCTTTCAACCTCTATCTCTCTTTCTTACAAAAAAAGTCAGTAAAGAAAATAGAACATGTTATTCTATTTTGCATAATGAAGGACATTTCAGGTCCTTTTGCCCCTTCCCACTCTAGCCCTATGGTTTTGTACAACCCTATCCCTTAGAAGACAAGTTTCATTATCTTGCACTGATAAGATCTAAAATGATCTAAACATGCTTGCTTCAAGTCTGGAGATGGCTATGAATTGCATTTCTGGTATACTTAAGTTGACACGTAGCCCAGTTTTTATTTTTTGCCAAACACCCCCAATTTTAAATTCTGTTTGTAAGGGTTCCCTGCTGTACAGTAGTTGTCTGTTTTAAAAAGACCATATGTTTGTCATCTGAATTTGTTAAATAAATCTTGCCTCACAAAATATACTGTATATGGATATGTCAACTGGAGCAGCCAGTCAATAGAATGATGCCACGTCATATTGGTCGGTTCCAGCTACAAGGATATTGAACTGCCGGTTACAGAGAAGAGCCAGTTATTACAGTAGCCATATCTCCTTTATGATAATCTGGGTATACTGTGAATCTTTCAAGTGCAAGTTTTATTACACTCTAACCTATTGACATCACTGTATTTGGGAAATGGAAATACAACGTATAACACAACGACCAATAGCTTCATTAAATGTATTATTAGTTGAGCTTGAATTTAAAGGGGACCTGTCACCCAAAATAAATATTCCAAATCCTATTTTATCATGTTAGTCAAGCAAAATTAACTTTAATTACACCGCAAACCTTATTCATAATTAAAGCAGGCAGGCAGGGGCTGTTTTAAGGACACATATTAAGGCAAGACTTGCATTGTCTCAAAATCTTGTTTGTGCACCAGAATGGGGGACCTGATGTCCATCTCCATACACTGGTTACATAATTAAATGGTTAAGGGAATGGGGGGGGGGGGGAGAGCAGTAACATCTAGGAAGTGCTGAATGGAAAGTGAAAGTAATTGCCTGCCCCTCCTCTAGAGGAGGGACAGGCACAATTTGACTGAGAGAAGAGATTTGTAAATGAGTTTACAACAGCTATGAATGCTTAAATAAAAAAGACTTTGGATTTCATGTTTAATTTGAAAAGGACTTTTATTATACAGATATTTATGTCTGGGTGACAGGCCCACTTTAAGGTATCATTTCCTCTTTAACATGTTTAGCTTTCTTATTCTCATAAGAAGTAAATGATGGCAAAAATTAGCTGGTTAAACATGAGAGAATTTCTGGGGGGGGGGGGGAAATGTAAGTATTTTTGCACTTCTGAATTTTACTACAGTCAATGGCACTTAAGGATTCTTCTAAAATCAAATAGTAAGGGTTTGGTACAAAGTTATGCTGAAACATCAGCATTTGTTTGTAAACTCTGGATTGCTGATAGATACACACATGAATTATTTGGATGGGTTTGGTTGCTGTCCATTAAAGTCCCAGATGTTCAATACAGGAGTGCATTGCTGTTTTAGAATCTTTTGAACTTTAAAAAATCTCGCATTTAAATATTTGTCTTCAATATTTGGAAATGAGAGTAACTGTAAGGCCCTTGCATGTCTTCAAGAACTTCCAGGCCCTGTTTTATTGGGGGTATTCGCCCACTCCCGGTAACTTTTTTCAGTTGGAACTTACATAGTTACATAGTTAAATTGGATTGTAAAAAGACAAAGTCCATCAAGTTCAACCCCTACAAATTAAAACCCAGTATACACACACACACACACCCCTCCACTCTTTCACACAAACCATATATGCCCATAGCTATACTAACTGTAGAGTTTAGTATCAAAATAGCCTTTGATATAATGTCTGTCCAAAAAATCATCCAAGCCCCTTTTAAAAGCATCAACAGAATGAGCCATCACAACATCACCCGGCAGTGCATTCCACAACCTCACTGTCCTCACTGTAAAGAACCACCTACTCTGCTTCAAATGAAAGTCCTTTTCTTCTAGTCTGAAGGGGTGGCCTCTGGTGCGGTGATCCTCTTTATGGGTAAAAAGGTCCCCTGATATTTGGAACTTGACCACTGAAACATTTATGATATTGCAAAAAGTTCTGTTGGGGCAAAATATTTTTGCCAAAGTTTTGTGGTTCATAATAAACTACACAACTTCCAAGCCCACTGTATTACATTTCCCAGAACAATGTTTTTGCATCTGCTCTTTGGTTAATAGGGCTCAATAAATCTCAAACTCAAGTTAGAATTGATGTGTTAGACCATGGAAGTTTTTATCTGACACATGGTCCACCAACACCAACAGTTACCACCTACTACCTCCTAATATTACTCTGGAGTTTATATATTTAATGAGCTCAAGTGTTAGTTTCATGGTCCTTAGTAATAAAACATTAAATATTTTCAAAACTTCAAGACCATAAAACCATTTGTGAAACATATTTTCATCATCCCTGACCGCATAAACCTTGGAGCATCCTTGTTTCCTGGTATTATCAGCATTTCACTGAAGCTTATGTAAGACATACTGTACTGTATTTGTGTATACAGATACAGACCTGTGTTAAATGGGCCCTTGAAACCTTTAACAGATGAATAAAAGATTTTAGAAAGGTACAGAGAGTAAAGTATAAAATATAAAAAACAAAAAGTGTAAGGTTTTATGGGTAACCCGAAAGTCACAATGTTAGTCCAATATGGTTTCCTGCCAATCTCCTCGTAGTCTCCCCACTACATATGTTAATCCGGGTAAGAAGAAAAAATACAATTTTCTTGTATCGAAGTCAGCGCCTAGGCAGTGGAAATTTTTAGAAACAATACATAGTGTAGTATTTTGTATGCAAAAAATGAAGATACAAAATCACCCACAAATCAGTGGGAAAAATGGCTAAATTGCCTACTTACAGACCACTGGTCTGTAAGTAGGCAATTTAGCCATTTGTCTCCACTGATTTGTATAAAACAATCCCAAATGCTTTAATACTTCACATTGTGGTGCATTAAGAAAAAAGTACCTACCACACCTGGGGTTAATTTCACTCCACATTAGGTGAAATAACGAACCTCTGAAAACACCGAGTGATTTTGTATCTTCATTTTTTGCATACAAAATACTACACTATATATTGTTTCTAAAAATTTCCACTGCCTAGGCGCTGACTTCGATACAAGAAAATTTTATTTTTTCTTCTTACCCGGACAGATACAGACCTTCATATTATTTCGCAGCTGGCTGATGAACAATATCATTTTACCCAGACTCCAAAGAAAATAGACCTCCATTTTTATGATGTTCATCCCTTGGCCTGTACCTTCTTATTTATAATTTTCCTTCCAGAAGACAAAAAAGGAAGACAATAAATCTAGACTGTAGTCTGACTATGAAGAGTACGGTCTTCCTTATGAGGTGACACAAAAAGAAACAGCTGAAGCATTTAATAAGATAAAAACACTGAAAAATCCCAAGAGCAGCTGTGGTCTCCTCTACACTGTGTCTTCTTCTTGTCACGTTTCTCTCTTTTTGGAAGTTGAATCAATGATTATTTTATCTCTTCATCGCAGGAAAGCATCCATAAATGTGAAATTGAATTTAATATGAATGCGTTATAGCAAGTAAAATAAGGATTATGATCTATAGTAAAATATAGGAAGAAGTGCAATATTAGAAAAATACCTTATCCCAAAAACGTTTTCCTGTCTTCTTGTCCTGTGTTGTATTTGTTTTTTTCCCTATTTATGTGCAATTTCTTTCCATGATTGTGTAAGACATTTCATGTTCTGCCTGAGCACTTGTACAATGATTGCAATGTAGTATTTTACAGAACCATTGGAAATGGTTCATCTGCCTTCAGGGGCAATCAGCAAAATTGCTAAATATTACTCCAAGGAAGGCAATTAAACTGACAAATGACAGCTTTATATTTTAAATAAATATGGATTGTTTTTACAGCAATGCAACTGATTGTTCTCACTCACACTTCTGATTCGGTGACGGTAATTGCCTGTAATAAATCCAAATAGAAAGAGTGTGACTTTGGAGTTCTGAGTAACCAAGTACTTTGACACTCACATTCTACTCATTCCAGAAGGAATTGACGTGATGATTTATTTTATCGGTTTTTGCATATAAAACTCATTTCTGCTTTCTTTCATCTCACTCTTTCCCTTGGAAGTGATCATTTGGTCTGGTGATATTTGGAAGAATTTAATGCGCCTCTGTTGTGAAATCTAATGGAAATAATTTACAATTCACAGATATGGCTAATGCATGGGCAGTTCGTTTTTCTGCAGTAATAAAATTAGTCTTTGAAGGGATATCCAACAATGATGAAGAAGTAAAAGAAAATAAAAAACTTAAAATAGCCAAAAATTTACAGCATCAGAGTTGTGGGCAGCTGCTTGCTTAGTTTTTTTTCCCTTCCCTCTTGTGAAAAAGTCCTTATAGGAAGGATTTATGGCATTATTTTAATTTTTGATGTCTTTTTAATGCTTCATGCATTTTGAATACAACCTTTAATAGTTTTGGAGATTGAAGAATTAAATTTTATTTTCTTCAGGAGGAATAATGTTTTCCCGTGGGACTTCTGCATCTTGGTATAAATTCTTTTATTCAGCAGCTGTGCCATAAAAAGGCTAGGTATTATTAGGGCTGTACAAATCTAGTATATGACTAAACATCGCTGGAAGATAAGAATACATTTGGAAATACATTAAAAAAAGGCTGCAGCTCTTATTTTATTCCAACACGAAGCATGTGAAAATGTTGAACACAATTCTATAATAATAGTGAAGGGCTCATAGGGAAAATAGCACAATGAGGCTCATTTAAATTTGCTCTTTCCCTAGGGGAGCAACCCATAATATATTTGTGAAGCCTGGAGTTACTGGATTGGTGCAAATGTGCCCGTGTTAAAGTAGGGAATGGTCTACAGTGTTCAAGGATAGACTACTAAATACATTAAATCACTTCGTATGTGTTGAGCTGAATACTGTACATGTTATTTGCAACACTTAGGGGCAGATTTACTAAATTTGTGTGAATGATTCGAAATTCGATCACATTTTTTTTGAATACAGTAGTTTTTTGGTCACTTCGACTATCAAATTTTTTAAATTTTAATTAAATGATTTGAATAGATCAAATAAAGATCTACTCGATCATTCTACCATTTGATGGTCTTAGTACTTGCCCTTTAAACTTTAATTTGATTGCCTACTTCGCCAGATTAAGCGTACCTAATTGCTATAAATCCCTATGGGAAGCAAAATTCGGTCGAATGGTTAAAATTTTTTAATTATTTGATTCGAACAATTTTATCGATCGATCAAATTTTTTTATTCACTCATTCGATTAATCGAATATTATTAAAACCATTCAAATATCGAATTTGAAGGGTTGAAATTCGGTAAAAATTTCATGGTCGAATTCAAGGGTTTTTGAACCCTTGAATTCGACCCTTAGTAAATCTTACCCTTAGAGGCACATTTACTATTGGTCGAATTTAAAATTAAAAAAAATTCGACCATCAAATTTTTTGGTGGGTCATTTTCGATTGAAAATAACAGTTTTTGATCAAATCGAACTATCGCATCGATCCAAACTAATGATTTGAACGATTTTAAATTTTTTTTATTTTCCAGGACTTTTTTTTAAAGTGGACCCGTCACCCAGACACAAAAATCTGTATTATAAAATTAATTTTCAAATTAAACATGAGATCCAATTTCAAATTTTTATTAAAGCATTCATAGCTGTTTTAGGCTTGTTTACAAATCTCAGCTGTCAATCAAATATTGTCTGCCACTCCTCTATGCCTTAGGCATAGAGGCGGGGCAGATAATTACTTTCACTTTCCATTCAGCACTTCCTACATGTCACTGCTCCCCACAAATTCCCCCAGTCCTCTTAACCACTTAATTGTGTAGCCAGGACATGGGGATAGACATCAGGTCCCCCATTCTGGTGCGCAAACAAGATTCTGAGATGATGCAAGGCTTGTCTTAATAACAGTGTCCACAAAATGGCTCCTGCCTACTTGCTATAATTATGAATTCCCAGACTGAAGAAAACAAGATTAAAATAATTTATATAGTGTAATTAATGTTCATTTTGCTTGACTAATGTGATAAAATAGGATTTTGAATATTTTTTTGGGGTGACGGGTCCACTTTAAGGAAAGGTTCCAAGAGATCCCCCATTGGCTACAATGGCAAGTTCCGCAGCTTTAAGGTGACAAATAGTTGAATTTGAATATTTTTAAAGGGCCTGTACTTCGAAATTCGAATCTTTTTTCTATTAGACTATCGAGTAGCCCAACATTATTTAGAAATTTGAATTTTAAAAATTAAAATTAAAAATACCGTGTGCTGCTGGTATAGGTTGGGACCCTTATCATGAAACTCATTATCCAGAAAGCTCCAGATTGCAGGAAGGCCATCTCCTATGGGGCCAATTCACTAATGGTCAAATTTTAACCCTTTTCACCTTTGAAGGCTTTGCCACACTTCACACCACTTTGTCAGGAATAAGTTCGCAATCAATATGCTAATTCACTAAAATGCAAAGTTGCATCTCTGCAGCTGGACGCTGGCAAAGTTTCACTAGCGTAAATTCATCAACCCAAGCATTACCTATAGAATTTTCACTAACGTTCGTTTCTGCCTAGCGAAACTTAGCTGGTACACTTAGGGGCTGATTTACTAAGGGTCGAAGTGAAAATCTGAATAAAATTTGAATTTAAAAAATTCGAATTTCGAAGTAATTTTGGGCTACTTTTTAGCCTATGGGGGACCTGACAGAACTTGTCCTGAAAATTTTTCTAAGTTCTGAGAAATTGAAGGATTTTGGTGAAAATCATTCGAATCGTTCAATTGCTTCGAATGATTAGAACTATTTTCATTTGATTGAATATGGCCATTTTTATTGAAAAAAAAAACGCAGAGCACTGAAAACTGACAATATATCTAGCCCCATGTTTTCAAAATTAAATGTAAAAAAATCTGTTTGCTCTTTTGAGAAATGGATTTCAGTGCAGAATTCTGCTGGAGCAGCACTATTAACTGATGTGTTTTGAAAAAAACATGTTTTCCCTTGACAGTATACCTTTAAATATTGATGACTGGTTGTGTTGAAGTGAGTGCAAATAAGTCAAATGTAAAAGAAAATGTTGGACTACTTCTCAGTAAAAATCAATCAAAATTGCAAGAGTCGCTGGCGATGACAATTGTCCCTTCCTCCTATCACAAATTCATGCTGCCTGTTCTGAAGGAATAAGTCTCTCTCCGTGGGGAATGAAATGGATTGTTGATAGCAAAAGACAAGTCTGTCACATCTGTCCCAGTAGAGGTATTTCATGTTCTGCTTTCATTTCAACAATGTGCCTCTTATCCATGGACTTGGGAACTGTAACTCTTTCAACATTGGTTTTCTTTCTGGCAGGCTCATCAGGCTTTTTTTTTTAAAGGGGAACTGTCACCTAAAAAAATTATTGAAAATCCTATTTTATCACATTAGTCAAGCAAAGGGAACTTTAATTACACTGTATAAATTATTTTAATCTTGTTTCCTTTGGTCTGGGACTTCATTATTATAGCAGACAGGCAAGTGCCATTTTGTGGACACTGTTATTAAGGCAAGCCTTGCATCATCTCAGAATTTTGTTTGTGCACCAGAATGGTGGACCTAATGTCCATCCCCATGCACTTGCTACACAATTAAATGGTGAAAGGAACGGGGGAATGTGAGGAGTGCTTTTACATCTAGGAAGCACTAAATGAAAAGTGAAAGTAATTGCCTTGCCCCACCTCTATGCCTAAAGCTGGCCATAGATGCAAAGACATCGCCAAATGAGCAGATCTTTCCCCGATATGCCACTGGCAGGACTATATCAGGGCAATCCGAACATTCGGCCCTATGGCTGAAAGATCGGATTATGACTAGTGCAATGGACTTCCAACGGGTCTGTCAGAAGAAAATCCAACGTTCGATATTGTGGCCAGATATCGGTCGGGAAGACCCGTCGGAAGCCCCCATACACAGGGAGATAAGCTGTCAAATCAGTCTAATTGACCAATATCGGCTGCTTTATCTGCCCATGTATGGCCAGCTTTAGGCATAGAGGATTGGCAGACAATATTTGATTGTAATTGAGTTTAATATGAAGTATGACACAGCTCCAGAAAGGATTTTCAGTTTAAAAAGTTTTTAAAAAGAGCTGAGACAGCTTGATCCAATTTCTTTAATTTAATTGCTGACTTGTGCTCCCTTATTCTTTCTTTCACCATTCTAGTGGTTTGCCCCACATATAGAAGCCCACAGGGGCATTTTATAGTGTACACCACAAATGTTGATATGCATGTATAGTACCCTTTGATTTTTATGGGGTTCCCTTGTCTGGGATGATAGATAACGTCTCCCTTTAAGCAGTTGGAACAACAATTGCAAGAGAGACATGGGAATAATCCATTTTTCCTAGGCCGTAACAATTGTTGTTTATTCACCAAACCACCCACATCTGATCTCACTAGCTGGGACCCCAATGTTTTGCTCCTCTTGTAAGACATAACAGGGGGTTGTTTAAATGCTTCAATTTCCGGTATCCCGTCCTTTAAAAGGCTCCAATGTTTCTTTATAATTTTTGCTACTTGTAATTGAGTTTAAAACAGCTATGAATGCTTTAATAAAAAATAGAGTTTGGATTTCAAGTTTAATTTGAAAATCACTTTTATTATACAGCTTTTTATGTCTGGGTGACCGGTCCACTTTAATGAGACACACCTGTCAATTCTGTTGTCCCCTCTACTGTAGTTACTACTTCCACCTATTGTAGTTACTACTACCACCTATTGTAACTATCTAGTCAAAGGGATACTAACATAATATTAAAATATTTGCTACCTGATATCCTGCAAACAAATTGCCATATTTTTGAAGTATGCAAAAGTATAGGTTCCCAGATATGGCTTATTCTTCTTGACAGGTTCCAGCTGTTGATACTACCACTCTGTACCACCGAAAAGCAATTTACTCAATGAATCACCAATCAGCATGAATCCAGTGTCTTTAAACTGCAGCATGGGTTTATTTGGAGCAGTGGTTACACACTACATGTTTCTGGGTTAAGCCCTTTGTCAAGCACTTCATCAGGTGTGTGATCATATTTTTGAAGCTACAGCTTGACAACTTTAGGAAGTTGGGTCTCTGCATGTTTCTACTAATGAAAAGTGAGTGACAATGCAATTCTGATGCTGCATTTTTGATTGCATCCTAGGTTGTGGTCCCCAAAATAGGGCTATCCCAAAAGCTAATGTGCGATAATATTTACAGTGTACCCAGCTTCACAAATAATGGTTTCTCCAGTTTTTAATTGCGACTAGCAACAGACAACACATAACTAGGCAATTCCCTATCCCTTGTTAATTCTGTGGTTTCTTCTAAACCATGTTTCACTTTGAACCGGGCGGACAGGGAAAAGCCCTGTTGCCCAGGGCTGTTTCTACAGCCACCATTTTTATTTACAAGGTGTCCTCTATCTATGGGTGATCTTTGTTATGGTCATGCTGGATTGGTGACCAAGTTCTGGATTTTTTTCAAACATCATTGACCTATATCTTCTCTAAGCAATTTTATGTCAAGGAATCAAATAACTATTAAGGTATAAAATCACCCTAGTGTCCCCTCTTTTATATTTAGAGGGAGGAAGCCTGAAAGATTAGCTTTTTTAGCAGTTAAGGAACCTTATTTTTATCAAGGTCTTCTTTTCAAACTCTTCGTACCATGAGACATTCACAATGTTAGAAGAAGGTCTTATTCTGAAACTCTTAGGGGTAATTCCAGTTTTTCTCACTATTTTACTATTTTCTGAAAACCAGCCAAAGCCACATGGATTTCCTCCCCTCCGATTTATCAATACATTTTTACAAAAATTTCTTGTGCGGCAAAAATCATGAAGAAAAATGAATTGTATGATTTTTTTTGGATTTGTCACTGAAAACTGTCTTTTGGATTTGACACCTAAAACCACAAAATCTTCAGATTATTGATCGAAACTCAGTTCAGATCAGGATATCGTCAATATGTCAGCGCACAGCTGCCAATGAATTCTAAATGAACTCAGCAGGTCTGAGTTGGAGTACTTTTTATTTACGCTTTTAACACCATCGGGTGTTTTTATTCAAGTTTTTTTCCCCTTTAACAGTCCAACCAGAAAAATATCAGATTTTAATAGATGATCCCCTTAATAACAAGAAACGTTCACAATGTTCCGGGAGGTCTTCCTCTGAAAAAATATCAATTGAAAAAGGTTGGCACAAACTGGATCACTCTCCACGATGTACAGTAGTTAAAAAATGTATTTATTTAGAACAGCAACATCCCAAATGCCTTACGCGTTTCGTGCCTTTTGGGCACTTAATCATAGGCCTATGCCTTCCTGAGCTGAAGGCTTATGGTGTGAGCACCTGGATCCCCCAATTTATTAGGTAAGTTAAACCCTCAAAAATTTACAATTTGGAGCTTGAAGCACTATACAAATTATTTATGCATATAATCTTCCTCTGAAACTCTAGGTAACATGAAACATTCACAAGAGGTCTATTCCAACAAAATAAGAAACTAGGGAAACGTACACATAAATGCATATATGTATAAACATTCCTGTATGTAGGAAGCCAATATTATTGTTACAATCAACTCGGCACCATTGTGCATTATGTATTTATCTGTGTGTAGACAACCAAAGCAACACAGAGGGGCATATTTACTAATGGTCGAATTGTTTTGGGGGGGGGGGGTAATTGAAGGATTTTAAAGGGCCAGTACTTAGAAAATTCGACTTGTCGAATTTTTTCAATTCAAATCAAATTTTGGGCTATTCGATAGTCGAAGTAGCCCAAAATTACTTTGAAATTTGAATTTTTTAAATTTGAATTTTATTTGAATATTCACTTCGACCCTTAGTAAATGTGCCCCATAGAATAATAAATGGCATGACTTTCACTCGGATATATGAACTAAGTAAGACATTTTTAATAATCTTAGAAACAGGGAGCAAATGCTAATCGTGAGTCTGTTTGGTAATTTCATTAGCCTATTCATACTTGTTAGTGAGGAAGAAAATCTCTTTCTCAGAGGTTAATTAAAATTGATTGAAATGTAACCTGCTGTAATCCCATTATACCTCTGCTCTGTTTAAACACTTTTTATACTTTTTCAATATATTTTATCCAGCATTTCACTTTTACTAAATGATTGCTTTTTTATGTAAACCCTTCGTTTGGTATAAAATATAGTTGCACGAAGAGATGTTTGTGATAAATGTTTAGTCTTAATTTATTATTGGGCTGAAACGTGAGAATAAAGTATACACGTAACTTCAAGAGATGCTTGTAACCTTAGTTTGGGGTACTGGATATTAGTGATGGTGGATTTCTGTATTTTGTTTAGGGTGGTAGAATGCATTTATATTCTTTTTTGTAATACTGCCTAAATTGCAATGATGAAAATAAGTGCCCTACAGACCCAGTGTTTGCAGGGGGCTCTAGGTCATAAAGAGATTCTGACACCTGAAATTAAACTCTTTTTACATCTATTATAATATTGGCTTTGAAAGCTGCTTCTAACTTTGCCATAAAGTATTTGCATGATGCTTTTACATTACCTGTCTGATCCCCCATGTTCCTGTATGAGGGGCTGCCATATTTGTGCAGCAGGAGTCCGTTAGCATTAGAAACTGTAACTAACAGGCTGAGATGGGACTCTTAGATTGGCAAAGTCAGAGTGTCAGAGAGTCAGGCTTAGAAGTTTCAGCTAACAATTATATACAAAAACAAACCTTTCAGCAAAAATTATCAACATGACCTATAAGTAACAATTAATGTATATTCATATGTTAAAATTTATTTTTTAGTGTCAGTATCACTTTAAGGGGCTCCTGTACGATCTATTAAACAGCTATAGCAGCCAACATAGTAGTGTTGTAAATCACATTCCCAATCATTTTCCCAAAATTAATGTACTGTATATCCCATCAGACAGTGTCTGGCGAATATATGATGGGCTGGACCTTGAAACATTCTCTCTAGAGTATATGAAAAAGGACAATTGTCTACAATTCTCTCTAAGGCTAGGGGTGGATATGAGTCTAAAGTCTGTGGATGTTACAGGCACAATAATTTATGGGTACCGGACATCATTTTTGGGGTACAGTAGAATTCATAAATCAGGTGTATTGAGTTATGTGTTTAGAATTATGCTAGCATATCCAACTTTACAGGTCCCCAGTTGTGTAGTACTAGGTATACAGGTATCCTGATGACACAAAACCATTCTTAACCCGCTGTCTGTTGCTCATGTCCCAGGCCTATAGTTAATAAATAAATAATAACAGCATTAGGACTACTGGTTGGCTATCACATAATCTCACAAACAGGCATAGTGAAATAACAATAGAATATTATTTCAATACAAGTATAAAACTTTCTGGCCTTACGCATTTTGTGACAAAGCATTAAATAATGAAAGCTCAGAGCTGTATTCCAGTGAGTGTAGTGCTTGAAAGTGTAACCACTTGGCTGTGATTAGTATTTTATTGAGTTGCTCTGTATGCGCTCTTGTATATTTTGCTATACTGATGCTAGTTGCTCTACTTTCGTTTCATTAAAAAATATAGATAGTAGACTTGAGGTGTGCACCAAATAAGCTAATACACCACTTTATTTTATTACAGTCTTGTCTAAGAAAATAAGTGACACAGTGTTGAAAGTGAAGCTAAAGAGCTGTCTTCCTAAAGAAATTGAGAAACAAGAGTTTGTCTAGTGTAGGATGAAGACTTGCAAAGTGAAAGCAGAGGAAACTGGATTCTTTTGATTTGAGTGTGTGTGCAGCAGAAAAAAATTGTAACATTGTAGTACCCCATGCAGAACACTGCTTCACGTGATCCTCTTTCTCAGTTGAACACTTGCAGGAATAATGGAAGTTAAGTTCTCCCTGGTGATCTACAACCATAACTAGAACTGATCTATAGCTCTCACACACGTTCAGAAGGAATATTTTGTCACTGGTGGTTCTTAAACAGAAGCAACAGGTTTATAACATCTGCAACCAAGTATCTGACCCCAGAATACAAGAATCTTTCAATGTGCCTCCAAGGCTTGGTCCTTACACACTCTGTCTGACAGGAGGCACCAGAGGGATTACCCACACTACAATCTTTACAATAGAACACAGCTACAAGTAGTTTTCATGTCTATCTCCTGGGACTTTCTGTGAAAGCTTTTACCTTATAACTTAATAACTTACCTTTTTTTTCAGGGTGCCTTTGGCCCACTTTTGCAAGGTGTCGAGACTACCTTAGGGACAATGCTTTTTTTTAATGAGGCCTCCTGTCTCAGGCACCATCTATCCCTATCTTGGTTTGGAGTTTAAAGAGGAAGATTTATGGAATCTTTGTGAAAAATTCACTAAGATCCGAAGAAACGCCAGCGCAAGCTTCGCAAGCGCTCGCTGCACTTCGCCAGACGAATTTTCGCCAGCGCTACGCAAATTCACTAAAGGGCGAAGCTACGCTCAGGTCGGCGAACGGTAGCGTATTTGCGCTAGTGTTGCTTCGCTAGGCAAAGTGCAGTTACACTACCAAGCTCTAATTTGCATATGGCTTGAATTACAAAATATAATAGAAGGAAACCTTTAATCAAAAAAAAATAAAGTTGTCCTATTGCCCTACATGTGCCCCCTGTTTAGTAGTATTGCCACATGTAGGGGGGAAGGAGGGTAACCCCCCCCCAAAAAAATCTATCTTTTTCAGACTATCACCCACAATGGTAAAACACGACACAGCGTTTTTTGGGACTTCGAAAAAACTTTACATTTTTTTTTCAACCTCCTATCTATTGTATTGCACTTCGCCTGGTCTGAGCTGGCGAAGTTACGTCTAGTGTAAGTGCTAACGAACAGCAAAAAGTTGATCTTAGTGAATTTGCGTAATAATGATCCTTCGCCAGTGCGCAACTTCGCCTGGCGTAAGTGTGCGAAGTTGCGCAAGTCTATCTACTTCGCTAGCGTAAATTCGCCAGAGACGGTGTTAGTGAATTTGCGAAGTTCCGATTTTACGTCACGCTGGCGAATTTGCGCTAGCGTTAGCTGCTTCGCACTTTAGTGAATCTGCCCCTTTCTTTTTATTGACTAGGGAATACCCATACTACCATTGGTCCAACAAAAACACATCCTGTGTCCTGCACAATTGTTGTTTGAAGGGCACTTATCCCCAGAAATGTATTTCCTTACCCTAACCTTGGAACTATTGGCCGACACTGCAGTTTTTATTTTGGTGAAATGTCCCAGTCACATTTGCTAACAGTACACTGATTTGGAATGGTATTCCCACAATCTCTATTGCTAAGGGAATGCAGAATATGCTTGTGAATATGTTAGAAATAACCTGATAACATAATTACATAATCATATCACTCCTATTAATCTGCTTGTTGCCATCAATTACAATTATTTAAATTCTGAATATCACTCAGTCTCATGTCCGAGAAATTACATTTAAATGAACAATCTTTTAATCATACATATTCCTAAATTACAACCATTTATGAAGGACATATTCTTGTCTAGTGCACATTTTGAGTTGGAGGTTTATACAGCATCTGCTTTTATGATTTTGTACAGGACAATTGTGTATACTGTATATAAAATACCACTGAAATCTATTAAAAATATTATTTGCTTCAATCAGGACACCATATTGTGCAAAATTTCAGGTTCCATGCACAAGGGTTGTTACAGTTTACAATCCCTTACAGCCAATATGTGTGTATCATTTACTGGTCTGTTGTGTCTAATTTAAAGGGATCCTGGGGGACATTTATTAACAATGGGCAATTTGCCCATGGGCAGTTACCCGTGGCAACCAATCAAAATGCTGCATTCATTGTTCTACTTGCAGCTGGCTTTAAAAAAGCTATTCACTGATTGGTTGCTATAGGTAATTGCCCATGGGCAAATTTGCCCAGTGTTGATAAATG
>CM044432.1:18448240-18489110 GCA_024363595.1 Xenopus borealis | reverse complement strand
ACATCTACTGATCATCAGCTACAGGTCTACTGGTAGATCCCCATCTACCGTTTGGGCACCACTGTTATATAGTAAACAGTATGCTGCAGGGCTATAAATTGCTGTGAAGACTAAAATATTTTCATGGGGTCTACCTATTCTTTTGTGTAAAGGCCTGGCCATTACTTTAAGAGTCTATCCTGTAATGATAAGCAAACTCTGTCATATAAATTAGAATGTATGTGATTAATAGGGGATCATTTATTATTAACCAAATACTAGCAAGGAAAGATTGTAAGCCAATACCTGTATGGGTTATGAAGCTTGTTAAAGAATCATTAATAATTATGTTTTTCAATAATGCATAAGAAAATTAAGTATTTTTTTCCTCCAGCATGCTGTTAAGGGCCTTTGAGCACTCTGGCATAGGAAATAATGAATATGTTTTCATAATTACACCCAATCACTTAAGCAAACCCTCGCTAGTAAATCCTACTTAATAAAATGAGACTTCACAACAGCATTATTTGATGTACTGTACATATGGAGATGTCAGGTATCAGATTCTTGCAGCCTGGTGTAAAATGCTGTTAGGTATTGATGAATATCAAGTGCGTCCTTCTTTAGAATTTGGGGGATAGTCTACAATATAGAACATAAAAACATGTTAAATTTCCTTTTTTAGCCAATTATATAAAATACATTTTATAGGGCCGAAAAACAGTATTTAAGAGGACACAATCATTTTAGAAGTTGGGTTATATTTCATGAAGACTGTGACCATACACCTTTAGACCAATTTGGCAGCTTATCTGCCTGTGTGTGGGCCAAAAATCGACATGATATTGATTGGGCAGGTTTGATTTTTCCATCAAGGAACATATTGGCTAGTTGTTGCGGTCCTACGATCCGTTGGTGCCCATTCCTTCATTTTATAGGCTGATCGGTTTAACCTGATATATCCTTGCCATGGGTGAGCTGATCTTATCGTGTATGGCTACCTTAAGGGGCTGAGGGTTTCTCATTAGTATTTGGATTAGTTCCTCATTTTTATTTGTTTCTGGCATTCACAGTTTTAGAGAAAATTAGTTTTCTCTAAAACCACTCAAATCAGAATGTTGATAAACAGGCCTCCCCATTTCCATAAAACAACTGCTGTTTTGTTCAAATACGGTAACTGTTGTATAAAGGGAACAAAGGAACCCCACCGGATTTGGCTTTATCTACAGCTATGCACTATTAGCGATCCCATAAAAATGTCACTTGAAGAATTACAAAAAACTGTGGTTAACGTTAGACAAAAAGGTTGCATGTGACCAAAATATAGTTTTTTTAACAGTTGACAAGAAGGTCCATGTCCTTTGACTAGCCCTGCTGCAATGAAGATCAAAATTTAAGTTATGCATGTATGATGTTTCAGCAAACCAATTCACTTAAAGGACTGCATTCACCTCTAAATTCAACAGCTTGTGACACAAGAGTCAATATTGTCATTGGATAATGAAGAGAGAATACACAGGGAAACATACAAGGAAAGGAAGTAATTGTGTGGCACAGAAATGATGGGAGAAGGAATTTATAGGACATCTGCCTGCCATTTGGAGTGCAGATTCACAAGCAATAAAGAAAGCACAATCACAATCAAATTCAATGCCATTTATCCATAGGAGATCAATCAATTAAAAACTGATAAAAAAAGCAACAATATATGCATAAGTTATTTTCTTATCTCTCAATTTATTAGTGCAGTGCCACATGACTTCTTTTCATGAGGTACAATGTCTAGTTATAAATTGATTTGTGATTATTGTTGACTGATTAAGCATGGGATGAGATCCATCAGGCCTATATGCAATAAATGTTGAGGTATTTCTATATGGCCCCATTTGTTCGGACTTTGCCGATGTATCTTGACAATTGAAGGGACATTCAACCAATGTTTCCCCCACCATGCAGTACAGTAGCTGGAGACAGTACCATTTCTTTGTAATGTCATTGCCTAGGTTAGGTAGGTTTAGCCCTTTTACTAGAGTAAAATAAAGGCTCCATCTCCATCTGTTTAGCTCACATCACTTTACAGATGTCTTAAAGTTTGCAATTCTTGGATTTATAGATAGCGTTTTTTACTCCTGAAATATGATCTATAGCCAAACAGCAGATCACAAAGAGGCATATTGGGTCAACCAGTGGGGTTAAAAACTATTACACCTGCATACCCCTTCCTTAATATTTATCATAACAACTCCATCATGTTAGTATTTGCCAGTTAATTTGGTGACTATGAAGATTTTCATTCATCCAGGTCATGGTATATTCTAAAAAAAAAAAAACAACTGGACTTGCTGAGTAATCATTGAAGATATTTCACTACTCATCCGAGCAGCTTCTTCAGTTCAACTGACTGGCATGGGAAGTCCTCGGCATATAAACTCTTCCACAGTAACTACACAGAATCAACACTTCTGTCACTTTCAGATATCACCTCTTTGAAGAGTTACCATGTGCCATTGTGATTGGATTAATTAATGATGATTAATTAAGAGTTTATATACCGAGAACTTCCCATAACAGTTGGCAGTTGGGAGCCTGTGAGCTGCGTAACACAGGTTACACAAGATTGTATGGTTGATGAATTGTGGCAGCCATGTAATGTGAAGCAAAGTGATTTAATGGAAGCAATGATAAATAATGTTACGAACGCCGCCCAGAGCGTTACCAGGAGCTCCAGGCGGCTCGTCTATTCTCTCCGGCGTTGCTCCCAAAATGGCGGTGCCTGGGAGAGCAACTAGGCTTGGGGGGGGAGAAGGGAGGGGGGACTAATCAGGGTAGAGGGGTAGGATTTTTTTTCAAGAATGGGTTTAGTTCTCCTTTAAGCAGGTGCAGGACCATACCAAGTGCAGGACTGAAAAAGGTGCAGAACTGAACCAGGTGAAGGCTGCAGCAGGACAGGACCAAAGCAGGTGCAGGACTGAAGAAGGTGCAGGACTGAAGAAAGTGAAGGACAGAAGCAGGTGCAGAACTGAAGCAGGTGAAGGACAGTAACAGGTGCAAAACTAAAGAAGTCCTTCTGTGGACAGAAACAGGTGCAGGACTGAAGCAGGTGCAGGAATGAAGCAGGTTCAGGACCGAAGCAGATGTAGGTCCAAAACAGGAACATGACTGTAGCTAGTTCAATCCAATAATTCAGCAATATGAACTTCATAGCTCTCTCCACATCGAACTGATTTAAGAAAATGCAGGCCTTTGGTATGCTTTTTTACCTGTTGGAGTTTTTAGCAAATGTTAACAACAGAGCATAGCTGGAGTTTAGGAGAGGTAAAATATTAATGCTCTTTAAGTTCAGTAACATTTCTAAGTTTCATCAAGTGCTTGAAAATGTCAAAGGCACAATGGGGATTAACACATCCAGCGGAAAGCAAATTTGGTGCTCAGAGTTTGAAAGCACTAATACTGTTCCATAATTAGCAGTAGGATGTACACATTCACTCGTCTACATGTAAGGCTTGTTTGTTTGGGGATCTGGAACCATACATTATGCTTTTCAGACGTTGGATTGAAATACATTAACATTTCTTAATAGTGCTGACTTTATACTTGCATATACTGAACAACCAAATACCCTTTGTAGCTTGTATAAATGCATGAATTCTGAACTGATTAAAAAGCTTCTTTCATGGATTTGTCATAAAATGCTAATATCTAAAAATAGTAAATGTGGAAAAAAGACTTTATTCTTATATTTCTGTCAGGGCTTCAGTGGTTAGGATCACTTGTAGCACTGGGTGACACTATGGGGCTGTTGTGGTACGTGGTGGTCTAGTTGGGCAGTAGGGATGCCCCTATGCCTCACCCCTGGATACCCATGTGTAGGGTTTGGTGCAGTGTGATTCCATGATGTCATCATGCAAGGCATTTTAAAGGCGCACACAACTTGTTTTCACTGCCCAATGTAGGTCCTTGGGTGTATATTCTTTAGCTGTTCCTGTGTACCTGACGCATGGCATAAATATAGAGGAAGCAGACCCCACAGATGCAGTGGGGCCTAGACTGTGGAGTCTGCTTCCTCTATAGCTAATAAAAAAACCCTCCTCCCTAGCTGATCTCTTACTTGCAGCGAGAAAGGCAAATGCAAGTCGGGTGGGAGTGGGTGGAGACAGGGAAGGGCAAAGGTGGGATGTGGGTGGAGGTGGGTCAGGAAGTGGGCAGAATGATGGGGATCAGAGTGCACTTTTTGCTGGGGGGGCCCTATTTATGCTATTGACCTGAGCTCGGCTTGTCATTTTTCCTTTGTTGTTTTGCTGCCTGGTCTGACTTTTACCTGATGATATTGACCAAGCTCCCAGTTTTTGATTTTGTACCTCACTGTCTGTAAGATTTTGACCTGACCTTGACTACATTCTACTTAATCCTCATTATTTCTGAGACACACTCTAGTTCCCTTGCTTGACCAGAACTCTTTCTTGATTGTCTCACAATAAGTCCTGGTTGCATTAGAGCAGAGCATGGTTCCTCCTGAAATGAAAGGTGGCTGTTACTGGCAGAAGAGCTCAGACCAGAATCTTGGCATTTATTCTGGGTTTTGGAGGTTACTCAAGCCATGTAAAAAAGCAAAATCAAATACACCACACATCACCATTTGAACACCTTGCAAAATATGGCATATTTATGGAGCTGTGTATTGAGTGTACCGTAAGTGATTGATTAGCTCTGTGTAAATACCTTGTGCTGCTTTTACTTGGCACCTGAATATTTCCCATTGACTTAACAGGTTCAGCCAATCAGATAATAGTATAAAATATGTTCAGGTGGTATTGAAAAAAAAGTGAACCCTTTTATAAATACACCATCTATTTGACACAGCTTTTTACACAGTTCTTGTGTCACATATTTTACATCACAGTATTAAATCAGAAAGGAATTGGTTTCTATGTTACCTCAGCATGGGTTTTCACTGGGTAGTCCCACAATGTAAAGGCAGGTTACCTGGCTCCTAATGACATTGACCCTAATGTTTTGTAAAAATGGGACCGAGAGCAGACTGTAAACTCCACTGGGACTGATGTGAACAATGATCTCTGTAAAATATTGTGTAATGCAAGACAAAAAAACACAGTTGCCAATAGACAACACAGCTTATAAGGTGTAGTGCTCTACGAAAAAAGGGTTGGTTCATAAGTTTACAGTGTTATGTATATCATAAATATTATTGGAGTCCATTCACCTTCTGGATGGATGTTAATGCATATTATATTCTTTGGGACCTAAAATATAACTGATTACCTTTTTTCGACTTTTAGGGTCATTACGCAGCCCCTGTTACACCCTCCTCAACTGTACCCCCCACTTTGACAACTTAACTTTCATCCTGTTACAGCTGAAGAACTGGAGGGCAGTACAATGTTGTTGTAGCTTGCATGACAGTAATTGGAGTACAAGCATGAAAAAGTAATTGTGGATGTCTAATGTGATTGGCTGTTTGGTAGCCCCATTGTGGACTGGCAACCTACAGGAGGTTCTGTTTGGAAGAACACATATGTTTTTATGCAACCAAAACATGCCTCCAAGTCAGGAATTCAAAAATAAACATCTGCTTTGAGGTCACTGGGAGCAATATCCATGGGTTTAGCGCGCAACATTTTTTTCAAGATAAGCCACTGGTTGGCGATCACTGCTGTAATACCTTGCTCTAGAAGTGAGAATCAGAGTTTGAGTAGTTAATATGTTAATAGTCAGGGACTCCAATGGGTGCAACTCATCACCATAGGAACGTATCATTTAGACTCGGGGACAGAAATTTTATTGGTGTGCCACTATTAGTGCCTTGTACTCTGGGGATTGGACACCAGCAGAGTGAAACTACTTCTGACTATAACTGCTACCCATTGGGGGAAATTCACAAAAGTGTGAAGCGTCTAACGCTAGCGCTAATTCGCCAGTGTGACGTCATTTTGCAACTTTGCAAATTCACTAACACCGACTCTGGCGAATTTTCGCTAGCGGAGTAGATAGACTTGTGCAACTTTGCACCCTTACGCCAGGCGAAGTTGCGCTCTGACAAAGGATCGTAATTACGCAAATTCACTAAGATCAAAATTTTCCTGAACGTTACCACTTACTCTAGACTTTTTTTTTTTTTTGTAACGGCACGTAAAGGAAGGGAAATATAATTATGGTAACAGATGTAATTGTATTGGGTGTAATGTTTTTTTTCTTTAAATGGCACCTTTTGTAAACTTATTGTGTACAGGAAATCTGATTCTATTATTTTCAATATGATAAACTGAAATAAAAATAAAGTAAAAAAAAATAAAACTGGAAACATTGTCTTGCAGAACTATTTGGTGCACTAAGCTACAAGCAAGAATAACTGGTAATATATTTAAACTCAGTTCAGACTTTTTATGTCTAAGTTAGGATCTTGCTTGCTCATTACAAGGTCACAGCTATATTTTGGTACAAAGTTACAGATGTAGCTATATTGGTACAGTCACCCTGCTAGATTTTCAGTGCAAACCAGGGCAGCAAATAAACCCTCACCTCAAATCTTACTTGAACTGTTGTGTAGGTGCTTGGGGACAATTTATACACCTTACAGGCGGTGGCAACGAAATATAGAGGTATGGAAAGGCAACAGACTAGTCAGGAAAAATAAAGCCATTCTATATGTTTATGCATTGTGCATAGAGAAGAATACAGATATGGGATCTGTTACTGGGAAACCCATTATGCAGAAAGCTCTGAATTATGGAAAGACTGTCTCCCATATACTCCATTTTAATGAAATTATCCATTTTTTTTCAATAATTTCCTTTTTCTCTGTAATAATAAAACTACCTTTTACTTGATCCAAACTGAGATATAATTAATCCTTATCAGGCAAAACCTTGGGTTTCTGTGTAATTTACATGATTTTCTAGTATGCAAGGAATGAAGATCCAAATTATGGAAAGATCCATTATCCAGAAAACCCCAGGTCCTCAGCATTCTGAATAACAGATCCAATACCTGTATACCTCATTTTAAGTCATGCTTACCCTTAAACAAAAAACAAAACTAAAAACTAAAGTATATTCCCTGATCAGTTTTGAGACACTATTTTCTAAATTTTTTATTAAAAAACTTAGACCAAACTCCCATCCACAATTTAGCCTTACTTATCAATAAAACAACTTGAATAACTATAAAATGGTGAAAAAACTTGAACAATCCAAATTTTTCTGATTTGATGCCTGAAAACTGAGATTTTTTCGCATCATCTCCCAATAACCACAAATGATTCCCAACACAGATCATGACATCTTCCAGTTGTAAAAGGGACATCTGCCATTGACTTCTACATGACCGCAACAGGTTTGAAATGGGGTATTTTCGGATTCTGACTTTTAGCAGCCTGGGGTTTTTTCTTCCACAACAAAATTTGAAAAATTTGGATTTTAGTAAATAACCCTCTTCATGTAAGAAACATGGCTGAAAGTTCCTCAACACACCAATAACAGATTAACAAAAGGAAGGTTACACAATTCTGCAAAAAATCCCAGGTTTAAAGAAAAGTGAACACCAACAGCAAAATTGGGCAACATTTTTAAAAAAATATATGCAGCAGGCGTTATACAAATGATTACTTCAAACTACTTTTGCCTCTGAAAAACCACACAGAATCCGAAAATATATTAATATCAGCAAACGCATGAAGTGACTTTAACAACACTTTACTGCAGGTGAAGAATATAGAATAGGTATAAACCTTTAGGAATGTTTCATAATTTTTGTATGGTAAAGTCATGAAAAAGAACTAAAACCATTACATTGTATGCTAATGATAATGTATTTATGTTTTCATAGGGTGGCCTTGGTTCATTTACACAAGAATATTATGAGTCAGCTCCAGGAATGAAGAGACAGGTATTTACTAGTTTTTAATGCCTTGTATTGCTATAAGGTCAGCAAAGAGCAAAAACATCTTTAAGAGGTGTTAGGGCCCTTACACACTGGCGTTTTGGACCTGCGCTCCCCTGTGTTGCGTTTTGCTGCGTTCAGCCGCAGGGGAGCGCAGGTCTAGACGCACCTCATTCTTTTCAATGAGGTTGTACCCACAAGACGCATGTAAGCGCCGAACGCGAGTTCAGACGCAACATGCTGCATTTTTCCTGCGTTTGGCGCCTACATGCATTCTTGTGAGTCCAGCCCCATTGAAAATAATTGAGTGCGTCTATACCTGCACTCCCCTGCGGCAGCAAAACAGAACGCAGGGGAGCGCAGGTAAAAACGCCCGTGTGTAAGGGCCCTTATAAAGTTGTTGCTGATTATTTTGAATGGTTTGTAAAGAAAACACATCTTTGTAAGACATTTGACATTCCACAAAATGTTGATTCATAATTCGATCAAATTTTAGCCGTTCAAATTTTTTCCTAAAATAACCATTTTAATTGTTTTTAAAAATCTAAAATTCAGACTTTGATAATCAACCCCAGTAATATATAAATAAATTTTATATAAATCAAATAATTTTTATTTATTTAAATACATATGTGTGTAGATATATGATTAAATAATACATAAATATATAGATATATGAAATACAAATATATCTATTAAAGTACAATTGCAATTATATTTAAATGTAATGAAATATATTATTATTTATTTAAATGTACTCAATTAAAGCATGCTATAGAGGAGATATTTTCAATCATCTCAATTCCAATTACCCTTAATCATCATCTAAAAACATATTACCTATTTACTGAATGCTTCAGACAATTTTACACTTTACAATGATTCCAAAATATTGCATTTATTTTTTTGTGGCTATTCTTTAATCTGTTTTAAATCTTCTTTTAAAATAATGTAGAACAACCTAATCTTTTTCTTCACGAATTCATTCAACCTTGAAATGCACTTGTTGGTACAGGTATGGGATCAATTATCTGGAAACCCTTTATTCAGAAAGCTCTGAATTATGGAAAGACATAGGGGGAATGTAAATAAAGTCACAAAGAGAAAAACAATTTGCACCAATAAGAATAAAAATCCACATCTCGCAATGTAATATTGTTCCTTAAACTGTTATTGCATTGCAAATTTTAATTGCACACTCTTAAGATATGTTGAAAGTGTTGTAATGTTTTGGAGCAAACACAACAACTTTTTCAGTAACTAGTTTTATTACCTTGATTGCACATTGGCGCAAACTATAACATTCTGAAGCAGTCTTCCACTGTTGGAAGTGGTTGCTAAGCAGTTTCCGGAAAATTCCGAAAATTTGTTCGCGCAAAGGCATAACTTTTTGCATTGTGGATAGTTCTTATGTTACTGACTTTTATTACATTCCCCCAAATTATAATCAAATCAATCCAGATTTTTAAAAATAATTTTTCTCCGTAATAATAAAACAGTAACTTGTACTTGATCATAGCTAAGATATAAATAATTGTTATTGGAAGCAAAGCCAGTCTATTGGGTTTATTTAATGTTTACATGGTTTTCTAGTAGACTTAAGGTATGAAGATCCAAATTACCACAAAAAAAAAAAAGGTACCGAATATTCTGGATAACAGGTCCCATACCTGTAATTGTGGATCCATATACTGTATGATACATTTTAAAATCTATGATGCTTTATAAGTTGAATTCAAAGACCCTATGAATACTTTAGTATTCTATGAAGCTAAAACATTGTTTACCAGTTTTTGGAAAACCTTGTATTTTTATGTCAGTTACACCAGCTGTTTAATGTCAATACTTATGTAAAGACTACAGAAGCACTGGAGGAAATGGATGCATAATATGGTTCCTATGTAGAATTCAAAGATTATATTTCAATTCACAGTTTAAGTCTTGGGGACTTGCAGTTTGATTCTGTCATGTATTGGAAATATACTGTTGTGTTGAAAGCAATGTGGTCTATTATGGAATAGCCCTAATCATTTCTCAGAATGGCACAGCTATGTGGGTTCTCAGCAATCTTGACAAGCTGAAAGAAACACTTATATATCTGTAATATAGAGTGCAAATCTTTTTCTAGCTTCTCAGGTCTTGGCTGCTTGTGTTGCTTGATATCTGGTGGGCTTCCTTGACAGTTATTGACTCAACATACAGTATTACGTGGTGTGAGTTTTCTAAGCATGATCTTGTATGATATTTAACTGTCAATCAGTTGAGAGATACACACAAGAAGAACACCCTGTTTTTTTTATCACAATCAATAGCTTGTACAGGATCTTCAGAGTTGAGTCCACTAACAATCACTTACGCTGAAGTGAAAAAATTGTTCAAAGCTTCTCAGTCTTTTGGGGTTTTTTTTGCTGAAAATACAAGTAGACCAGGTACAGTATATGACTCACTGAATTTGAAAAAAAAAACAATTAAAGAAAAAATAAATAAATCACACAAACGTTTTCGTTAATACAATCCTATCAGCTCTAGCAGAATTGCAATGACGTGCTTTAGTACCCTGAAATGAAGGCTTCTGCAAAACAACTACACAGCTGTTCCAGCCTGCTCGTGGAATGTTCAGCTTTCATTATGAATTGGGCTAATCAGTGCTATAAACATGAATTGGCCTCTGTTGTCAGAAAGATTTTAGAGTTAGAAACGGATAAGAATATATGACTCAATGCAAAGCAGCATAAAACAGAACGTGGGTGGATAGGAATTGAACTTGGAAAACTTTAAAGCTTTATTTTTCATTTTATAGAAGGCATATACTAACTAGGTTTTGTCTACACGTTCACAGACTATATTGTTTTCTTATCTTGTCTTTCTTATATAAAAAAAATCCATATATCTTCATTGCTGCATTTAATTTTTCTCTGAAAGCTGCTTTTTACATACAGGTGTTAGATTTTCACAGCCCTCTGCAATTTTTCTATAAAACCATCCATCCTTGATTTCTTCAATGTCCTTTTAGCTTGACTTGAGCTTTAGCTATTATTTCCGTGCCATTAAATGAATGATGAGTCCATTCATGATTGCTTGCATGACAGAACAAGGGCCAGCAACCATCTTGGAGTGTTTAAAGGAATATTTTCCACTTCCCAACTGACACCTGTTCATTGGATTTGAAAGCTGCCCCAGAAAGCATGGCCTCTGACATGGAATTCATTTATGGAACATGTTACTTTTTGCTTTTTGCATTGTACTCAATTTTCTTTTATTGAACCCAATTTTATCATTAAGTCTGCTTGTACCGTTATGATAGCAGAATGTAAGATTAGGATGGATGGATTACAATTTGGTACAAGTACAGTTATTTGTCAGTGCACATGTACGGAATAAATGTTTCAATCAAAAACATTTTGTTCCAGAGCTCAGCTATTCAACTGGAGGCCATGGGCTGAATGCAGTCACCTTTAATATAATTATAGATATTTATAGAACCTGTTTCAGATTTACACATTTGTACCAGATAATATTTTTAATATATGAATTATTAACATGGGGTATAACATACATGTGTTCCGCTACATGGATAGCAGTGGCCTAAGGCATTGTGACAACTGCTTAAAAATAAATTTCTCAGCTATTCATTTTTCTCATTGCAAGGCCAAGCCAAGCAGAACATCCAGTAAGATATATATTAGATCAGGTGGTCAGGCATTGGTCAGCATAATAGAATATAATAGACACATACACATGCATATTTTATATATGTGAAGTGTCAAAGAAAAGAAACATTCTGCCATCGTTTCACTGTTAGCCCACATTTATCATATCTAATATATTAATGCAGTAAATCAATCAAAAAGACAGGTTTAATGTGCCCATTGGCTTTATTTTGGTTCACATGTGGATTTATTCTTGTTCTTCATTGCCACATACAGAAAAGAAGAAGCTGAAATAAGCTAACCTTGTTAGTGCTACAAGATAAGGCCAGGGTTCAAATCCTGGTTGGATTAGAGCAGTGATCCCCAACCAGTAACTCGCGAGCAACATGTTACTCTCCAACCCCTTGGATGTTGCTCCCAGTGGCCTCAAAGCAGGAGCTTATTTTTGAATTCCAGGCTTAGAGGAAGGTTTTGGTTGTATAAAAAACAGGTGCACTGCCAAACAGAGCCTCAATGTAAGTTGACAATCCACATAGGGGCTACCAAATGGCCAATCACAGCCCTGATATGGAACCCCAAGAACATTTTTAATGCTTGTGTTGCTCCCCAACTCCTTTTACTTAATAATGTTGCTCATGGCTTCGAAAGGTTGGGGATCCCTGGATTAGAGACTAATTTACATGGGCTTCCTGGTGTAGGACCATGCTAAAGGTAGATACTTTTGTATTGAGAGGTCACACCTCATCTATAGAAATGACAACAGTGAAAAAACTGAATATGATATTGCAATGCTGGTTCTAGAGCTATAGTGCAGCATGCCATAAGGTGAACTTTTTTTCCCATCATTCACTGAATGAAATGTGAGGTACAGATGAAGCCACTTTGGATTGTGCGTTTGACACAGAATAACTTAACTCAGACATCCCATTTAACTCACTTAACACAGAATATTGTGTCACAGCATCCCATCCAATTAAAGAGTTCACCATTGAAAACAATGGTGCTTTGGTATGCTAATGAAAAGGTTAAATGCATTAAATGAGTTAAGATAACTTTAGATAACACAGTTTCTTCAATTAACGCATGACGCATTTAACACACAAATCCAAGTGGCTGCATCTGTATGGCTGTCTTGTCCCCTTCTAAGTAGCAAGCAGGTACACTATAGTCTTGGGTTGGTGTTGTCATATCCAGGATGACACAGTTTAATTTTGGGCTACTTCGACTATAGACTAGCCCAAAATTCGATTTAAATTGAAAAAAAAGTACTGGTCCTTTAAAAATCCTTAGAATTCGACTATTTTCTTGAGATTTTTTTCTAAGTTCTGAGAATATGAAGGATTTTGGTGAAAATCGGTCGATCGAAAACGGCCATATTCGATCAAAAATGCCCCCCCCCCAAAAAATTTGAGGGTCGAATTTTCGAAGTACAGTATTTTCCCATTCAAAATTCAGCCCTTAGTAAATCAGCCCCTTAATATGTACACACAGTATCTGGTTTGGATTTGATCCTTGGGCTATGTGCTAAGCTGCTGCATTAATTCACTGATAGTGATGGGCGAATTTATTTGCTAGGGGCGAATTCCCGCAATTCGCCGCTGGCGAATAAATTTGCGAAACGTCAGAAAAAATTTGGCGCAAAAAATTCGCTGCCAAAAACGAGTCGTGCGTCGTTTTTGACGCGACGCGCCGAAAACGACGCGACGCGCGCCGAATTGGCGAAAAATTTGCGAATTTCTCTGGAAACGCGCCGTTTCGCCCATCACTATTCACTGAGCCTCTGGAGCCTTTTAGAGATATTGCTGATCAGTTACTTTAGTTTGTTCTCCCTTCTGCTGTCTTTCCTCCTCCTACCTTGTTAATTCCACATGTTCCTGATCTTTCAGTTAAGAGTCTATATAAGCCTCCCACTTGCAACATAAAAAGCTCATAAAAGCTCCCCAGCTTGATCCATGTAGATCCTGTAAATCTCTGCATGTTTCCATGATTCCTGCCTTGTTCCTGTGCTCCAGTCCTCAACAGTTTGATTCTTGTGGATCTTCTGTGTAGAAAATTCTATCTCTTTAAATAATTTGTGTAAGTTCTATGGTCAACAAACACCACTCACCAAGGTGATATTTAAGTATATTTAATGCATATAAATGTGTTACAAAAGATACATACAAATTATCATATATTTAGCCAGTCGAATACTCTATTGACAGCCTACCAAAATGATTACTAAAATGTATGTATATATTATGTTGCATAAAATCTGTGTATATCTGTATTGTGTGAGAGTCATTGTGTGTGTGTGTGTGTGTGTGCATGTGCTGTGTGAGAGAGAGAGAGAGAGAGAGAGACCAAACTTCCGCTTGTCCAGGGATATATTCAAGCAACTGTGGGATACACCTCCCCCAGCCCACCCATAAGACATTCCATATGTTTTCTGAAACCTGATCACATTCCAGACTTAAGGAACAATCAATGTATTATGGGAATGGATGTGTGAAGGATGTGTGGATGGCAAGTCATAAGTGCACCAATGAAACATATTCTAACTTAATCAATACGGGAGTATAAGACATTTTACATTAACCAATATTTAACATTCTGGTTTTGACCTTGGGCCTGTTTCTTTGAATTCTGCTGCCTGCCCTGACCTCAGTCTATCTTTTGTATTCATTTTCCTTTCTTTTCATCTTATCATGGTTTCAAGTCTTGATCTAGTCATTAACTGGTTATGCAAAAGATAAGCTCCTGCCCACCAGTCATACAACTGTGACTGTAAATAAATATCTAGTACTAGTAAGCTACTGTAGTAAACATCATTGTTGGTCTCTAATGAATACTCCAGCAGCACTCCAAAAAGGTGAAATCGGGTTTTTACTTGTGCCACCAACAAGACGATGTTTTGAACTATTCCAACCCTTTATCAAGCCTCATTTCACTTTTTTCAAGTATAGTATTATACACTATATCCTACCCTGTGTAGAGGGGATTTTAACTTTGCACCGGACACTGCAAAGAGTGGATCTGTGTGTAAATGTAGAACTGTGATTATTTTATATTATTGTAGGTCTAGATATATTAAAGACAGCACCCCTGGACTGAATCCTACAGATCAATGGATTATGCGGGCAAAGTCTGCCAGTGTCACAAGTCTTATGGGGTGGAGTTCCATTCTGATTACAGCACCATTTTTGTATACTGCAACAGAAATCTTATGAAGTTGTGAGCAGGGGAGGTATAAGAACAGGCAGAAGTCCCTTACAGTTTAGGAAGGGGAAGTTAGAAAGGTCCAAATCAGGTCAGTTGATATTCAAAAGTTAAGAAGAGGCTGATGTTGAGTTAGGCAGAAAAGATCAGGAGCCAAGGTCAACCAGAGAATCAATAACATTAATAATGCAATTAGGAAGAAGGTATAATGTCCACATTAGCTGAGGTTCACTTACCAAAGTCTCTGGAGTAGCTGGAGGCAATAAATAGGCAGAGCACACCTGTGTACAATAGTCACCACCAAAAACTTGGACGCACCAAGGGTTGAGTATTCTAACAACCAGTGTTACATAAAACTATTGAAAGGGACCCACCAAGCTTCCATACTAACTGAACAAAGGAGTACTGGAGTATGTCACTCTGCATGTATATACTGAGAATATATACCGAGAGATGAATTTGAAAAATACATATATATATATATATATATATATATATATATCTGAAGCTACAAACAAAGAACATACCATAGGAACCTAAGAAATTACAAAAACCTATGTTATCAAAATAATCTGATCCGAACCTGGTCCGAAAGGATTTGAAGCAAGAGGTTTGAGTACTCCAGTGTAGAGTGGAACCAAAATAATCTGAAGCAAATTTTATAGACCACCAAATTGCTATGTATTAAATGAAGGTTTTCACAAAGTACGACACAGCTGTTACTGCTTCCGTGTGAAATGTTCGGTTTTCATTATGAATTGGACTAATCAGTGCCATAAACACGGATTGGCTTCTGTTGTCAGAAAGATTTTAGACTAGAAATGAATTACAGTGTAGCACTTGGTACAATGCAGCATAAAATGAAGCACGTAGAAGGATAACAACAGTGCTATGAAACGAACAAAGCTTGAAAAACTGTGATAGCCTTCAATAATATATCAGTGCTTTGTATCTCTGTATTTCTCAGCTGTGAAAAGGCTTTCTATTAGAACTCAAAAAGGGGATTTTTTTTACATGTTAGCAGCAGAGCAGATCTAGGTAATAGCACTTCTTAAATTAAAGGGATACTGTTATATAATTATCTCCCCGCATTTTTATAATCTAATCTAATTAGAATCACACATATTTACATAGTTACATAGTTAGTCTGAGCTAAAAAAAGATGTGCATTAAGTTCAATACCCCCATATGACCCCAGTGCAGATATAGTATATACACCTGCATATATCTGATAAAAGTAATTCTAAAACAACTGTACTTGCTGAGTAATTACTGAAGACGTTTCACTACTCATCCGAGCAGCTTCTTCAGTTCAACTGACTGGTATGGGAAGTTCTCGGCATATAAACTCTTCCACTAATCCAATTACAGTGGCACATTGTAACTCTTCAAAGAGGTGACATCTGAATTTGATTCTGTGTAGTTACTGTGATGGGATTACCAATGTGTCATGCAACTCCTAGACACAGTTTATATACCGAGAATTTCCCATACCAGTCAGTTGAAATGAAGAAGCTGCTCGGATGAGTAGTGAAACGTCTTCAATAATTACTCAGCAAGTCCAGTTGTTTTAGAATTACTTATATCAGGTATACCATGACCTGGATGAATGAAAATCTTCATAGTCACACCTGCATATACATCCTATCAATACAAGCACATGTATAAAATATATACATGCATACCTATACTAACTGCAGATCACAATAACTAAGCCAGTCTTAAATGCATTAACAGAATCTGTCATCTCGACATCACCCAGCAAAGTATTCCACAACCTCACTGTCCTCACTGTGAAGAACTACCTACGTTTGCTTGAAATTAAAGTTCATTTCCTCAAGCCAGAAGAGGTGGCCTCGAGTTCTATATTGGGGAAAAAGAGATCCCTGCTATCTGTCTATAATGTCCTCTAATGGCCTTATTTAAAGTAATGATGTCCCATCACAAACACCCTTTTTCCAACTTTGGTAGTCTTTCCTCATAGTTTAATTCTTCCATTTCTTTTACCAGTTTAGTTGCACATCTCCACACTCTCTACATCTTATTTATATACTTCTTAAGAACTGGAGACCGAAACTGCACTGTAAACTCAAGGTAAAGCCTTACCAGGGACCTATAAACAGGCAAGATTAGATTTTCATTCCTCTAGTTAATGCCCTTTTTATGCAAGACAAGACTTGCATACCAAGTTTACAGATATAAAATAATATCATTGATATAAATATATGTTTATATCCATGTGGACTATGCCTCTTTTATATACTGGTTAATAGATTATGTGCAGCATTGGGCTGTGGGTCCAGTGAACACTGGGGTTGATGTCTCAGGGGCCCCCATACACCCCCAGCCGCCCCAGACACAACTCCCCTCCAGCAGCCCCCCCCTCATGCATACCTTCATTTCACTTTTTGCCAGTGGGATTGGGGCTGTTGGGGAGGTCAGGGAGTAGCGCCCAGGGTTTCCTTGCGGAAAAGGTCTGGGTTGGTAGGGCCCAAAAGGGCTGGGGCCCCTGGTTGTTTTCAAAGGGTTCTGCTAGCCCAGTCTGACCCTGATTATGTGTTTTTGACCCTAGGTGTTGATGTTTACACAACTTGAGGTCTGGAAAAGCAACCAGAAAAGTTCTACTTGTCCATTTTCAGATGACATCCCTAGGGCCAAAGCTTCTAGTTTATAATCCCATTTCTGTCAAGGTCAATCTGCTGTACTATGATGTTGCAGTGCAGTGAAGCAGTCTGAAGATTAATTAGTGTAGTACAGTAGCTGTCTTACAGTGCCAGGTTAAGGTGATGGTATAAATATCTATCAATATAAATAAATATTTGTCGAGGGAAAATCTATCTATCATCTATCTATCATCTATCTATCTATCTATCTAACTATTATCTATCTATCTATCTATCTATCATCTATATATCTATCAATCTATAGCTTCTCTGCTTGATGATAATGACAAAAGTTTTTAGTTATCACGTAGTAGCAATGGTCGGTATGTTAAGTTATTGTCTGTCTTACCATCCATCAAGGAAACTGAACACTGAAGAGAACATATGCTGTTCCAGAAATAGCTTTAGATAACCTCACATTTTTATTAAGAAGTCGGCAAACACCAATTGGATTGTCAAAGCTAAAGGATGGTATACCATATTGCAATTTAGCTGGCTATATTATTATTTATTTTTGCAGAGATATGCAGATTTTGAAGGATACTTATTGTTAAGAAGACACTGTGTACATAAAACAAAGTTTGAAACAGTGTCTAGTACATTATCCAGTAAAGTAATTATTAATATATGAGGACACATAGGAAAAAAAAATATGTCAAGAATGAACTTCATCCATCATACATAAATATATATATATATATTCAATTTCCACATTTTTTTTATACCCTGTATATGGGTCTGTTATCCAGAAACCTCAGTTTATGGAATGGCTATCTTCCATAGGCTTCATTTTCATTAAGAACTTTTAAAAAATTATTTCCTTTTTCTACTACATAATAGTAGATAGCACCTATATTATTCTTATCTGTCTAGTCTAAAAAGGATGGTCCATTAAGGGTACCAAAGCATGCAGTTGTTATAAATGGCTGACAAAAACAAAAAGCCAACCTCCCTATTCCCACAGTTCCTTGATGGTTTCTGTTTTGGGATGTATATGTGGTTAGGCAGGACTGTCTTTGGGGAGGTGGGATCTCCATCCCCCAAACCTTGACCCTGCCTTGATTTGTACTTGAACCTGTACTTCATTAGTATGGATATTTGAAGTGCTTGAGATCCAGTAGGGTCCTTCAACAATTTGGTGCTTACAAAGCCTATCTCTGGGGTATAGAAATACTTGGAATATTCACCCCACTTCATCCCCTCCACCAACCAAATTAAAACATTTAAAATATCCAAAGTACTCTTTATATTGGTCTATAAGACATAAGAGACATTATCTCCTTCAATTGGAAATGAAGATATCAGTCACCTTTGAGAGAAACAATAAAAGCCCCATGGGGGCTTACAGCATCCTTCTTATGCACATTGGATTACTGTATTTCTTACACCTTATATGTCTAAAATAGAGAAACAGTGTATATAATTAAGGTTGTCAGAACAAAACAGCAGCCACCTGTCTGTGTCATGTTTGCATGCACAGTCTCTTCTATGTAAATGATGACTGCTGAATGAGAGTTGCTGTGTATTGCATGGTCCTTAGAGGAATGCTGATGGTACCATTTGACATTCATTAAAATCAGTGGGGTGTTCATAATTTTTCTATAGTATGTCAAAAATTGCTCATTAATCAAGAGTTATTACCTTGTGTGATTAGAATCAAAGTGCCTCAGGCTTGGATAAGTAGCTAGAGGCTATTAATTCTACTTCTGTACGTTTTCTTTCATTTTTTTAATGTGCAGCAGTTTTCCTCTCAATCTCATATTGAAGCAAACAGTGGATTCTTGAGGACGTTATGTTTAGCTATGAGAAAGTTTTTGAAGTACAAAATGTCCTCATTGGTTGTATACACTCCCACACCAAGCAATAACCTATGAAATATATAGTTATAATGGTTGATTAGTGATTTTATCAAGTAGTTACGTAAGTCACAGAAATTCCATGGTGCCAAAAAAAGCTAAATTCCATGCCAAAAGAGCTTAAATGTTGTAGCCTTGTAATAGTGTAGCGGTGTAAACTGGCTAACGACTGGTTGCAGAGAAAAAATAAGGAAGACAAGTTCCTCCTAAATAGCAATCCATGAAGGTGCTTTTACAAATTGTTGGATTATAGGCGTAGGGCATTAGGAAACTGTTCAAATCTTTTTAATGTAATTATTCCCAATACCTATATATATATATATATATATGTATATATAATGTATATATATACATGTATATACAGTACTATAAATGTTTACATGTGTGGTATAACTCATTGACACAAGCTACCTCTGAAATATGAGGCCATTTTTTATGTGGTCATAGAACTCCTTGGTTACTTCTGAAATCCTTATTTTTTACAGTAGGGGTAAAGATATCCTTCTTTTGTGTTCAGTGTGGAAGAAATTAACATCCATTTTGGCAAATTGTGGTCAAGTTGTAGCTCATGTCTTTGTTGCTGCATTTGTGTTGCAGTCAATAATTGCATTGCCATTTAAAGGAGAAGGAACCCCTAAAAAATTAATAGGACTAAAAATGCCATGCTTTATATACTGAACTTATTGCATCAACCTAAAGTTTCAGCTTGTCAATAGCAGCAATGATCCAGGACTTCAAACTTGTCACAGGGGGTCACCATCTTGGGAAGTGTCTGTGACACATGCTCAGTGGGCTCTGAGCAGCTGTTGAGAAGCTAAGGGGTTGTTGCAACTTATCATGCAGAAAATTAGGTTGGACTGTAATATAAGCTGTTGCTACAGGGCTGATTATTAAATTCTGATGTTAATTGCACTGGTTTCTGTGCTGCCATGTAGTAATTATCTGTATTAATGACTAATCAGCCTTATATTGTGACTATATTTCTATTCTATGTGTACTGTATATTGTGAGTGGGTCCCTAAGCTCAGTAAGTGACAGCAGCACAGAGCATGTGAATCAGTGAATCAGAATCAGAAAAGAAGATGGGGAGCTACTGGGGCATCTACTGGGGAGACACAGATCTTTACTGCTAAAGGGCTGTGGTTGCCTTGGGCTGGTACAGAAGCCAACAAATAATGTATAATATTCCTAGCTTATTTCTTTAGTTTAACTTTCCTTGTCCTTTAATTCACTTGGCGCAAGTTAGTTGCGGCTATTGAAGCAGAGACCTAAGCCATTATTTACTGCAAGGTCTTGGTTGATGATAATTCTTCAAGCAGGCTAAAATGGCACTTTATCTATTTTCTTTACTACACTTTGGGTGGCTAGACTATAATTATTAGATGATATCTGATTTGTCTGGGGGTCATATGACTCTCCTAAAGGGCTACGCCCTCTTCATAGGTCTCCAGATTGACAGCTGTGGTGAAAAACTATTGATGTTTGGGAGTCAAGTAGTGGTTATTCTGAGGTGCAAGGTAATGTAGAAGAAACAGGATGTGCAGCTCACATTAGGGCCCTGTCCTTACAGGTTGTCCTAAGAACAGGACTGAGCTGCACATTATAATACTGCGATCATCCAGCACTCAATGGGAAGTGCATCATCCATAATCACGCAAGTCCTTTAAAAACGACCACTAAGGGGCCCTGAAGCTGATATTATCTGATAAATTGCCAAAGGGTAGAATGTTCAGATGAGCGTTGTTATGACCCACTACTGGGAAGTGATATTCTTCTTTGCAGAAATTGGAGTGATATCACTCCAGCTGGCAGTGTAGTAAAAAGCGACAACTTTGTTAAAGCACAAGTCACACAGCTGAGGGCACCTGGGGAAACTGACAACCTGTCTAGCCCCATGTCAAATTTCAAAATTAAATTTAAATAAAATCTGTTTGCTCTTTTGAAAAATAGATTTCAATGCAAGATTCTGCCGGAGGAGCTATATTAAACTATACCCCTCACTATTATTGGTGAGCTTTATTTGCTTCTGCAATTACTGCAAATGCTATGGTTGATGCATTTTCTACTACAGTTCTTTTTTAAACAACTAACAACTAAAACCAAAACTTACACCTGTTCAAAGACACCTCCGACATCAAAGGTGCTCTTATCGTATTTCTAGAGCTACTGTTGGACCCCAGTTCACGTCATGCTTTGCCAATGACTATTGGCTGAATTTTATGATGAGAGTTAGGGTTAAATAACAGCTGGAAAACAGCCGTTTGTCCTCTTTTATTTACAATAATCCATCTGTTAGATAATGTGGCTATGAAACTCTGAGCTTTACCATATTAAAAAGCACAGCATTCTGCTTCATATAATGAGCAGACTTTATTCTTTTAATATTATGCAGTAAACAAGTTCTCTTTTGGCTGTATAGTTTGGGACAGTCCAGTTGTTTATTTTAATGAGATACTTGTTTGTTTACCATACAAATTACACCAACACATCCTTTAGGCATCCTACTGTATCTTTTACAGTCTATCATCTAATGGTTTTAATTCCATATAAAATGACAGACCATGAATAAGCCATAATAGTGGATGGACTGCAGTTAATCATGCATGATTTGCATGTGCTCTTCTCTTTATCGTGCATCATTTCCATTTGGATGAGACAGCAGTGTTTATAATATACGGAATATGAATCCAGAATAAATAAAAAAGTATATAACGACTCGGGAAGAAAAAATGTTGGTTTGTTACAATTAGTTAGTTCAAAAGGGCATACTATATGTATATACCAGGGTTATGTTAAAAAGGGAAATGGAACACAGACTGTTTTTGATTGAATAGGTCTGTTTTCGATCGAATAAAAATCGTTCAAATCGTTCAAATGCATCTTTCGATTCGAACAATTTTTTCCAGGAAGTCCCCCATAGGCTAAAATAGCAATTCTGCAGGTTTAAGGCGGCGAAGGGTCGATTTTTGAATGGCTGAATTATAAAATTCGATTAGAATTTTGGCCTATTCGATAATTGAAGAAGTACCCAAAAATGACTTCGAAATTCAAATTTTTTAAATTTGCATTTTCAAATCTGCCCCTAAGTCTACTAAAAATAATTTGAACATTTAGGAGCAGATTTATCAAGGGTTGAATTTCAAAGTCAAAAAGACCAACAGAAAGTAAGTTGAAGTTTTTTTTGGCCGAATAGGCATGTATTCGATCAAATTAGAATAGTTTGAATTGAAGTAATAGCGCATTTGATGAAATGCTAATCAAAGTTTTTCCCCAAAAGTCCACCAATTGACTCCAAATGGAGGTCCCCCCATAGGCTAAAACAACAATTTGGCAGGTTTTAGATGGAGAATGGTTGAAGTCGAATTTTTAAAGAGACAGTACATGATAAATTAAGATATTCGAATCTTCAATTTTTTTTTCAAATTCTTATCAAATTAGGACTAATCCCTAGTCAAAGTATGTATGTATGTATAACTTTATTTGTAAAGCGCTGTTAAGGAGCCGCAGCGCTGTACAGTGCATAAAAGTACAAAATATATAAAAGTATACATGGGGGAGACAAATCACATAATAAATATATACAGAATCATAGGACAAAGAGGTTAAGAGCTGTGTGGTAAGAGACATAGTGGGAAGGAGGTCCCTGCCCCGTAGAGCTTACAGTCTAAGTGGATGGGAGGTTAACATACAGGTACAAATTGGAAATGAAAAAGTGCACATGGTAAGGCATAGACCGTAGGCGCAGGACTAGGCTACTGTTCTAGTGATCCAAAAAGTAGGCTCTTAGATTTTTTTTGAAGAGATTCGGAGAGGATTCCTTACTGAGGAATTCAGAAAATTTCAGAGGTAAGGAGCAGCAAGATAGAAGTGTCTGAGAGGAGAGGTGGCAGTGGATGTGGGTGGTGTAAAGAGAAGGTGGCTCTGAGAAGAGTGGAGAAGATGACCAGGAACGTATAGGGAGACAAGAGAAGAGATGTACACAAAAAATGGCTCTAAATTCGAATATTTTCAATTCAAATTTTCACTTCGAACTTTCATAAATCTGCCCCTTAATAAACTAATAGGATTGTTTTTCCTCTAAGAAGGACTAATTATATCTTATTCGGGATCAAGTGCAAGGTACTGTTTTATTATTACAGTGAACAAATAAATAATTTAAAAGAGATTTGAATTATTTGGTAAAATAGAATCTATGGGAGATGGGTTTAATGTAATTCAGAGCTTTCTGGGTAGTGGATCCTATGCCTGTATATCCAAAGAATCCCTCTAAAGGCGTGCTTGCCAAAGTAACCCCATGTACCTTCCTGGGCTACTGGGTGTGCCAGACACCCAACACCAAGTTAGTCAGATGAGTAAGTAGAAACAATATTCAAAAATCCCAAAAGCATGCTATATGTATAAAAAATTTGTTTTATAGCATGCTTTTGGGATTTTTGTATATTGTTTTGAGCTTTACCTCTAATTGGTCACTAGAGGTCCCACAGCATGCAACTAATTGCACTTTTAAGGCTTTCCCCAAGTAGTTATATGGTAGATGAGTAAGTACTGTAGAACCAAGCAAGTACGTTACATTCTCCTGTGACCCGAGTCTTCATCCAGCCTGTATCAATACCAGTCAATAATTTAACCACAATTATCACTGGACATGTGCTGAACAGTCCAGCCAGCTGTGACAATAGCGCTGAAATACAAATAACCATCCCTGTAGGCAACTACTCAAGAAGGAACTTAAAAAGTATTTGTTGAGAGGGGACATTTCTCTAGGCAGCATTTGGTCTGCTACTGCTTCTGTTTTCTCCAAAATAATAAAAGCAGTCTTTTATCTACCTACATTTTATTAAAAAGTCTAGAGGAAACAAGGATATTCGGCTTCTACCATTGGTCCAATTTTAATTAGAAAAAAAATAATGTTTAATCTTTTACATAATGCAAAAGGGAGATAATCCATCAGTTAATGATGAGGTGGAACAAGATGGTTAGGGAGAGCCTAAAACATTAGTCAAAAGCCTTTCTCTTCAAGTGTTTATAATTTCAGAGTTTATCAACAACCCCGTCAACCAGTCTCTCCGATTGTCTCCTCTAAACAGTATCAGATTTTCTGTCATTCCTGGCACCTTTGCAAAGTGAAGTCCCCAAAGAGGTGCTCATTTGATCCCAAAACCAAGTCAACTAACTGTTCATTCAAAATTCTTATCTCCAATTATGCAAGCTTTGTCCTTTTTATAGGATTCCTAGATGTCCCTCTCCTAGACTCATGTAGTAGAATGAGATAAGGTTAGAACATTTATGAGTCATTGCTCTTCTTGTCTCTGCTTTGTCTAAATTAATTAATGAAAACAATGGAGTTCTACGAAACATGCATACTCCTACTTTCACTGTGTAAATAAACTACATGTAGAAAAGCCTGGACACATACACAGATTAGATTGTTAAGAAGCCTTTACATTTTCACAATTTGTTTTAATGTAAGAAGAGCTAAAACAGGGTTTTGCTCAAGCACAATACATTGTTGCAATGAGCTAAGTGAAATCTATAGTATATACCAGTGATCCCCAACCAGTAGCTCGCAAGTAGCAAGTTGCTCTCCAACCCCTTGGATGTTGCTCTCATTGTCCTCATAGCAGGTGCTTATTTTTGAATTCCAGGCTTGAAAGCAAGTTTCAATTGCATTAAAACTAAGTATAGTACCAAGCAGAGCCTCCTGCAGGCTGCCAGTCCCAAAGGGGCTACCAAATAGCCAATCACAGCCCTTATTTGGAAACCCCAGGGACTTTTTCATGCTTGTGTTGCTCCCCAACTCTTTTTACATTTGAATGTGGCTCACGGGTAAAAAAGGTTGGGGACCCCTGGTATATACAGTATTTCATGTATAAATTAGTCACCAGTGCAGTATTTCATGGAGTATATACACTCTCTATACACTTTCTAAAAACTCCCATACACTCGAATTTCGAAAAAAAAAATTACCAATACACATTTATTTTAAATTGATTTACAAATTACACTGAAGAAACCTGAAATTTGAATTTGAAAATTCAAATTTTCAATTTGACCCTTGATAAATCTTCCCCTCAGTGTTTGATTGTTAACACTCTATTCCCTTATACAATTATGTAATTTTCTTTTTTGGAAAACTAGCCAAGCTATGCAGGATTATGGGGAATAATTTAGGTCAGGGGTCCCCAACCTTTTCTTGACTGTGAGCTACATTTAGGGGCAAATTTACAAAATTCACATGAAGAATTGAAGTTCGATCGAATTTGTATGAATCTTCGAATATGCAAATTAGGCAAATTTGACCATCGAATATTCAAATGATTAGAATATTCAAATTAAATTTTATTTGAATATTCGATGGTTGGATACTTCCCCTTTAAATTTTAATTTGACCACCTACTTCGCCAGATCAAAGCTACCGAATTGGACATCATTATCTTTGATCGAATATGAAAAATTGTATCGATCACTTAAAATCATTCAAATATCCGATTCTAATTTGGTTAGAATATTTGATCAAATTTTTTATATTCGATCGTTCGTTCGTTCGATCGATCGAATTGCGGTAAAATCCTTTGAAATCGATAGTCTAATTCGAAGGATTTTACTTCCCCACTATTCCCCCCATGGTCGAATTTCGAATTTTTTTAGAATTCAAAATTCGACTAATAGTAAATCTGCCCCAATATTCTAAAAATAGTTGAGGAGCAACACAAGCATGAAAAACTTCCTGAGTGGTGCCAAATAAGTGCTGTGATTGACTATTTGATAACCCCTACGTGGACTGGCAGCCGACAGGAGGCTCTGTTTGGCAGTACACTAGACTAAAGCTTGTCTTCAATCCTTAAATTTAAAAGTAAGTATCTAGTTTGAGACCACTGGAAACAATTTCCAAGGGATCAAAGACCAACATTTTCCTCACGAGCCACTGGTTGGAGATCACTATTCTAGGCCCATGGTAAAACTTTCTGCGGCGGAACTCTGCTTTCCAAACTGCCAAACCTGAATCCCCTTTATTTATCAACATTTTTTCTTCAAAATTTAGTAAGAGAATCATTAAAAAAATTTTAATTGATGCTCCGAAATCTTGTCTTTTTTAAGTTGTCGGCCAAAAAACTCTTGTTGGGAATCATAAAGGTAAAGGAAAAGCCCCAAGGGTGGTGAGGTGGATACAGGGACCCTGTGAATGAGGAGCAGACAGGACAGGGTAGTTCAGGACAATGACTAGGAACTGTAACTAGGTGTAAAGTGAGGCAGAACAAGTGAACAAGAGCAGTTTGGCTCCAACTAGGAGGGATAGCAAGAGGGTAGATCTTCTCTCAGTCAAGACTGGCCTGTAGTGTAGGGTGCACAGTGTATTTGGTATGTAGGTTATGTCATTTTGCTGATCCAACGCATGGGGATCCAGGTCACTGTAAAGAGATTCTGAGTGTGCATCCATGTGGTACGCTATCTCCACAGTGATGTAATAAGATGCTGGCTCTGCATTGTTGTGATGTTACTTGACATGTATGTTAATATCTCAAGGATTGTATGAAAACCCTGATTTACACTTTGAGAGAATAAAGCTGTTGCTATTTGTTTTGTTCAAGAGCCTTCTGGCATCCAATTCTTTTTGTTTAGCCAGCAGGGCAAGTTAGTTGTAGTTGTACAACACCATTCCTTGACCCTTTCGTCTAGCAAAGTCCCATCCTGTGGAGAGAGTATCATATGTAACCAGTGCTCTCCCTGTTTCCTAGCTGAAGTGCTGGGGAAAAGAAACTTCTTTATGGGCAAAAGACGTCAATTGTGCTGAAAATTGCACTTTTCTCACTGCACTTTATTGTGGTTGTAGATAACAAAGCTAAAACTCCCAGCACACTCCATCAGCCAGCAGTACCAGCCAGGAGACCCACAGATCATAAATTCCTGACTTTCTGAGACCCTGTAAAGCCAGCATTCCACAATTAGAAATGGAAAGTGTTTTAATGGGCTGCTGGAAATATTAATTTATCAGTACAAATTCTTCATGATCAATGAAAGCCTTAGCAGGATAACAGGGCAATGAATGCACAAAACATTAAATGAAGGCTTCTCATACCTCAGGGAAAAACCAGAGTAAAGCTTTAAAGAAATTGTTCTCGACTAAGCTATTTACTGGCAAATCCAATGTTATAAATAAAACAACAAACAACACAGATTAAAGGGTAAAAAAAAAGATTTAAATAAATGTTATTCAGATGTCAGGAATAAGGTGGGTGTCAGAGCTTCTGCCTGTGTACTAGTAGATGGATCGGGTAGTCCCTTTACATAGATGGCAGAGCCGTTTTATTAGATGTCCCAATATATAAAAAAAAATCTCCTTCCCAGATGCTGACTGCTATACATTACTGTACTCCCCAGACAATATTTTCCTTTCAAATCAAACTAATGTTCTATTCATTAGTATAACTCAGAAGCCTGTCACTTTAATATGAAATAAAACATTGATTGCAGGTAGACAGATAAAAACACATCTCCAATTTTTCAATTTTGTTCATTGAAATACTCCTACATTTAGCAAACAATAATAAAAAATATCCAGCAGCAAGTGCAGAAAATTTAATTGCTCTGTCCATTTCATCGAGTTGAGGGGAGAAAATGTATACTACAAGTAACTAAGAAGGGAAAAATAAATCTCGTTGGGTTAATACACATGATTGAGTTTGGAAAATATAGAGATAATAAAGAGAAAGATCTCTTTGTAAGGGACAACTGACCTTAAACCCTGTGCATAGCACACCTTCCAATTGTATATTAGGGATAGTAAAGAAGATGTTGCAAGCAGAAGCAAAGGGTACCAATACAATAATGAGATAGTTAACATGCCCCCATTTCCCACAGAGGAGCTAATTTCCATTGGGAAATGTTTATTGTGGGTAATTCTTGTTCCCTATGTTCTAGGCACTTTTTGCTCCACCTGAGGTAGCAAATAAAATTGCTGGGGGACCTGATGCTGAAGAAGGACTCACTATTAGAAGTAAGGTATTGAAGTTGGGTGCTAGTTGTATAGTATATTATAGAGGTGTCAGGTTGTTGGGGGTTAGTGATCAATGGCAATCCCAAACAGGAGAATTAGGGTTTTCTGACTTACTAAAATGGTCACAGTGCAAATGGACCCAAGGTACAGTATACTTTACTCCCCCAGATAGAATTTACTACTGCTATCTGGCAAGGAAGGCTTTAAAAGCAAACTATACCCCCAAAATGAATACTTAACATATAGTTTATGTTAAGTGGCATATTAAATAATCTTATTTAGTTAAATATTGTCTTTTTACATCTTTTACCTTGAGCCCCATTTTAGGACATTCTCTGTGTTGCCTCAGAGATCTCCTGACCAGAAATACTGCAGCTCTAACTGTAACAGGAAGAAGAAGAAGAACAGATTGGCTCATGTGACCTAACATGTATGGTTTGTTTGTCTGCACCATCCAATAGAGGATGCAGCCATAATTTCTTAAAATGGTAATTTTCTTTTTAGGAATATCCAAAGGCACATACTACTAAAACGTATATCATTATGGGATGTATCAGATGCAAATTGAGAATAGGACTGGCCAGATATGGGATGACTTTGACGTAGTTGGCCAGCTTAAATATATTGACAAACAATCCCTGTTTCATTTAAAGGGTAAGACATTTTAAGTAGCTGTATGCACAAAATGTCTCAATGTCTTAAATATATTGATAATTAGTGATGGGCGAATCTCCCGCGATTCGCTTCACCGAGAAATTCGCGAATTTCTAGAGAAATTCGCGAATCGCCGAAAAATTCGTGAAACGAGTCGCGGGACGATTTTGTCGCGCGTCGCATCAACTTTGTCGCGCGTCGCGTCAACTTTGTCGCGTCGTTTTCGGCGCGCGTTGCGTCAAAAATGACGCGCGACTGACGCGCGACTCGTTTTCGGCGAAATTTCGCCAAGCAAAATTTCGCTGGTGATTCGTGAATTTATTCGCCAGCGGCGAATCTCGGGAATTCGCCGTGAATTCGACCTAGGCGAATAAATTCGCCCATCACTATTGATAATGGGTTGAGTGCAGAGGACCTCTTGTATTTGTCTATATATATATATATATAAATTATATCCTTATAAATGGTGAGTTCTGATGTCATTTCTGTCACATGACTCACTGAAACTTGTGTATTATAATAAATAAAGTACCCCCAGTTGCAAAATATGAAGATATTAGAAGTTACCTCGAGTTCCATGACCTGTATAAAAACATGATCAAATGGTAACTTCTAATATACTTATATTTTACAATAGGGGTACTTTATTCACAATATATATATTGTAAGAGAAGCACTGGGAAACATGTTGATGTCAGTTTTGCAATGGGGAAACATAAAATATTTTGTTTTTATTCAGCTTAAGTAAAAGATGGCTTACAAAATCCTGGATTCAATGGACAAAAGTGGGTGAATCCTCCAGTCCAGGAGGCCGCTCCAGGTGAATTGGTTTTGCAGCCAGGTAGCTGCATGGTGATTAGGCTGCAGTTGCACAGGGGTTGGCTCCCTAGGAAAAGGAGCTGGAGTTTTCAAATAAGCAGAGAGAACCTTGGGGAAAGCATGAGCTATGTTATGTTATGTTATGTGTTTTAACTGCCCTGTAAGCTTGGACAAACTTATTTGTGCAATTTTGCTTTGTAAGGGATTGGTGCACAGGACCTGCCTTTGTAAAGGAAAACCCATTTGTATTAGTTACAGCTGGAGATACTTAGGCTTTTTTGTTTTCTGTATCTTGTCTATACAAAAGCTTTCAATAAACTGGCTAAAGACCAGTTATGCTCAACTGAACTGTCTGTGTCTCTGTTTGATAGTGTCTGGAAGTGTACACAAAGGTCTATTCCCCAGTGAGACCATGGTCCAATTACCTTAAATCACTACTATATAGTATATATATATATATATATATAGGATTAGGGGCTCAAGTATGAACTAAAATGGCAATGTAAAATGTAATCAAAATGGGATCAACGGAGAAGCTAAAACTACATTTTCCAGCATGGGCATTGGCAATGTAGTTGTTTTGTAGAATTTTTCTTTCAGTGTAAAAATTAAATTATTATATTAATTATTGTCCTTAGAATAGTGATGATAAATGTGTGTGCAGTTATCTGCACAGGATTGGTGAGACATCTTGCTTGTTAACTAATACCATTACAGCTCCTATTGTTATAGGTCAACCAATACAAATCTTTCACTTGGGTGATTCCCAGGCATTCACTACAAGCACAATAACCACGGTTTTATACAACAGAGGCATCCACAATCTGGTACTCACTTTCATATAATTTTAACAATATAATTTAAATAAAGCTATATATATATATATATATATCTTAGTCTTACTGCATGTATGTGGTTTCTACTTATATGCAGGATCCCAGCTGTATTAGCACTACTGCCAAACAAGATGTTTTTATACAGCTGCAGCATATTTATGGACAAACAAATCCAAATCAAGCCAAGGGAGATGAGAAAATGAAGATCCATGACTTCCATACAGTAGAATAAGGGAAGCCGGTGTCCTCTGTGGATTATGTTGATTAAAGCTTTACTATAGTAGAACAAGTTAGTACCAGGAAAGCTTTCATTTGACAGTATCTTCCTTGAAAGGCAGGTTTTATAGGTCTATCCTTACTAACATAAATATAATGTCTTTATTTGTTATAAACAAAGAAATCTATCTGCTTAATTGTGCCCTTACTTTGAATATATAATGTAAAGAGCATTTTGTTAATATACTTGCTAAATATTTTAGTCCTTAAAGAAGCTTGGAAGCAATACAATTATATATAATGGCTGGAGATTATTTTACATAAAATACTAGGGTCTAGAACTTGTTCTAGTATCCTGGTTTAATATGCACCAAGTGCAGATGTCAGTAGCAAGCAAACATCAATTTGTATTCAAAGCAGTCAGTACAAGTAATAGTTGTTACTTCTAGTATCCAGTTCAAAATTAGCAAAATAAATATGTTTAGGGGGTAGTAGTGGTAGCTAATAAACTGCATGGTTCCATGTCAGTCCCCTGTTGTAAGGATGGGATGCAGGAAGTGTTTTCCTTGAATAGAAAAGATGGAGAGCTAGGAGAGTCCCTCTAGCATTGTGTATGTTAGGTTACTTGGTCATGGGGTCTTCAACTTTTTTATCCATTAGCCACATGTAATAAGGTTGAGGAGCAGTGCAAGCATGAAGAAAGTCCTTAGAGTGTGGCCAATTAGGGATGTAATAGGTCATTCACCCAATTTGGCCCCTATGTGGACTGACAGACTAAAAGTGTATCTGTTTGGTATATATATATATATATATATATATATATATATATATATATATATATATATATATATATATATAGTTATCCGAAGCGCTTGCACTCAAATCCAGGATTTAAAACATGTGGGTGCAGGGTCAAAAATATCAAATAAGTTTAACAGGGACCCGCACACCAATATCCGTTGAAAAAAATGTCAATATTTATTTATACATACTTGTGCATCCAACGTTTCGACCTCCATCGAGGTCTTTATCAAGGATCCTATATAGTCTTTATACAACCAACACTTGCCTCAGAGTTGAAAATTTTAAAATTAGCACATGCTTTGAGGCCAGTGAGAACAACATCATATAACTTGGTGAGGAACATGTTTTTTCGCGAGCGACTGGTTGGGGAATCATTGCTCTTGGTATCTAAAATAAACATAATTTCTCTTGGAACCCCCTAGGAAGAAGGGACAATGCAGTCCATAACCTGAGGGATAATGCCTCAACCAGCCTAAGGTTATAGGTGGAGCCATTTGAATGGGAAATAGCAAGGGAGAGGCGATGTTCCTAATTTTTGGTGAACTAGGAGAATGTGAGGAAAACATTCTTATATGAAAACATTTTGACAAATTGCTATTAAATATGGCCTCTATTTCAAGGGATTCTGAACCATATTGGTTAGTGTACACAAGCCTCTGATAAAATGCAAGTGTTCTCAAGAACTGTTGGGGCAAGCCAGTGCAATGGGTAGTCAAAAATTGATTTTATTGCGTGAAATGTATTCTCAGATAGGTAAGAGAAATACCCACAGCCATTGTACTACTAATTAATGCATTCTGTAAAACCCCCATTTTACGTCTTTCAGGGGAACAGCAAACAATGGTGTAAACTTCAGGAAAACATGAAATCAGAGAAATGTTATATGCATAATATATAGGTCGAACCACAAAAAAGATGTAATATGACAAAAATATTGATGATTTGTCTTTAATGCTGGAAGCAGATCAATGCAATATTGGGTCATGAGCAAAATAGTCCCATGGTTAGCTAAAACACACAGGTGGTGGTTTGTAGTTACCTCTATCTGCACCTCTATCTGCACACTGACATGAATCCGCCAATTTAATACATATCAATTTGTATTTCTTCAAGGTAGGTGTAAGACAAGAGCTCCTCCATGCATGTCACATAGATGTAATCTGTGTATGGATATAGCTCATTGCCTCAGAAACAGATTTGGAGACACAGTCATTTCAGTTAATTCTATGCAGATACGTTGTGTGACTGATGTCAGCTAATGCCTCATTAATAATGGACATGCTGCCTACCTATAAGTAATAGGGTAAATATTTGTACTCTTTGTTACCATACATTTAAGTATAGTGGCACTTTTTGCCTCTGGGTTATGATTTTTGTGGAACTTAATTTTAAGCATTAAACCTCGCACAATGTGAAAAAGATCCATGATCTCAAGATATTTTTCTTGGCTATTTTTATGTTCAAAACCAACATTATTGCATAATTTTCCTGTATCTGGAAAGGTCTACTGCTATTGATAAGTATTGTTTGATAAATACCAGTGTTGAAAAATAGATGAGCCCGTTGTGGCAAACCTTTCCTTGATCTCTCTGTGGCTCCAAGACATGAGAAACGAATGTCTATTAAATGTCTTTCAGAGAGCTATGACTTCTTTTCTAATTAAATGGGTATACAAATGAACTGCATCCCAGTTCCAAGCTTAAACCCAGTACTTAATGGCTGAATGGAACCACCAGACCCCCTTTAGTTTGTTTGGAGTATATATAGCATAACATAAGGTGAGAGTCAGACCAATAGGAACTTTTGCATATTTCACATAATTCAGTTTCTTTCAATAATATGTATGATATGAAAAAACAGATGAATAGTGATGGGCGAAAAATTCACGAAACGAGTTGCAGGACGCGCAACTCGTTTTTATTGTGAATTTTCGCAAAGCGAAATTTCGCTGGTGATCCGCGGGAATTCGCCGCGAATTCGCCCCTGGTGTATAAATTCACCCATCACTACAGATGAACAATTAAAGGGGAGTTGTCACCCTAAGAAATAATCCAAATCCTATTTTATAATGTTAGTCAAGCAAAAGAATCTTCACTTACACTATAGAAATTGTTTAAATCTTTTTTCTTGGAATCACAATCACAGCCAGCAGACAGGCGCCATTTTGTGGACACTGTTATTAAGGTATGCTTTGCATCATGCCAACTAGTGATTTGCGAATCTCCCCCGTTTCGCCAAAAAATTGGCGAATTGGCGAAAAAATTCACGAAACGAGTCACTTCTTGACGCGCGTCGTTTTTGACGCGTTGTGTCGTATTCGTCGCGTCGTTTAGGACGCGCGCCGCGCTGTTTTTGTCGCATAAAAAATGATGCACAACTCGTTTTTTCCGGCGAATTTTTTTTTGGTGAATTTTCGCTGGCGTTTCGCGAATTTATTTGCATCACTAATGCCAACATCTTATTTATATGCCAGAATGGGGCACCTGATGTTCATGCCCATGCACTGGCTACAAGATTAGCTGGTGAGGAGCGAGGGGTATGTGGGGAGGGCAGTGACATCTAGAAAGTGCTATTGAGCTCAAAATATTTGTAGCTTGCATCACATCATTTCCATCATGCAAGTACAAGAATTAGACACTGAACCAAATAACTGCTGCCAACCCAGAGTCAATAGGGACATATGTACAATGGACACAACTTCAATGTGTCCATTTTTGTAAGCCCTAATGTTTATTAAGGCCATACAGTTAAAATCTAAATATCCAGTCCCTAATCCCTTTGGAGGAGTCTTTCCCTTGGCCTATATATAACACCTAAAACCATGTTTCTGTTTGTGATCATCAAACAATGTACCTGCATTTGGTGACTTATCCCAGTATAAAAGCTACCATCTCCTCTTATTTTCTTGAAAAGATCTGTCATTTGCCAGCCAAAGCCAGCAGTTAACTGACAAAGGATGACTTATAAAAATACTTTAAATAGGTTTCACATGTCTCTGATATTTGGAAAATCTTTCTTCCTTTCTAGTTTTGAGAGTATCTTTGCCTGTTAAACTCATGCACTTACAGTATATTTAGATGCTTGTAGAAAATTGTAATTGCATAGAAAGCATGTCGAACGCATTTCCTTTAATATTATTATGAAATAAGTAGAACATTGTAAAGGGGAGTAGCAGGAGATGTAGCCTCCGTAGATCTCCCCATGGCTTTTAATACAGTGTCATAAAAAAACAAATCAGTACCACTTTTATGCAGATGACCAGGTTTCTTTCTTTTGGGCTTCTCTCCCTCTGTTTTGTACCAAGTTGGTGATAGTGTAGATACCAATGTTTATGTAGTGACATTATGTTCATATGAGATGTTATTGCTTTGCTTTATGGAATAGATTTTGTGGGGGAGTGCAAAGGTTTTTGTGGGGAGACCCAATCTCAGCTCCCCTAGTTCCTCCCTTGATTCAAGCTCCAACATATTTCAGCACACGTCAGAGGGAAATTGTTTTTCCACAGTTGCCAGAGTGTTATAGGTTAGCCCTTACAGTTCTAAAGTGTACATTTTAATAACGTTTCTCTAGCATTTGAAAGATCACAGAAAGTTTTCTATTCATTTTTTTTATTCTCAGAATCTGCACAGAACAGAATCAATATTTCGAAAATGTCATGTGTGACAAAGAAACGAGTCGTATTTCTGAAGGATTCTTTTGTATATGGAAGAATATATCTTTGTTTTTATACTGCGTTCTGTTTATTTGAGACCTTATTCAAGATTGCGCTGATGGATTTTTCAAGGTGCTCCCACCTTCACAAATGTTAACCTTAATCGTGTTACTAAATGCACATGTGCTTACTGAGCCATAGCATGGATTTAGTAGCCCGGTTTTATAATAAGCTAAACTGACCTCATCCAAATGTTATGGAATTATATGTTACTTTATACTGAGTAGAAAGTGTGGATTACAAGGAAATCGATTTCTTTAAAATGTCATTTGTGACTGTACACATCCAACCAGATTAGATTTTAGTTGACAGCAGTTGAGTTCAACTGGGAACAATCAGTTCTTAAGTGCAATTCAAAGGCCAAAACATTTGCAATTGAAGAGGGGAAAAAGTTTAGATGAACTACTTATCTACTTTTATTTATACTCTTTTATTTTAGAAGAAATTGCAACCATAAAAGGAACAAGTAATAGTTTTTATAGAGTGCAATATAAACATAAACAATGGCTGTATATACAAAAGAAAGAGACAACAGATAATTGGTGGGATAATCATGTGTGGGATGCTGGAAGCTGGACAGTACTATTGGATAGTCTCAATGACCTGTTTTTGCTGCTCAGCAGGCAATAGGTACCACAGAATATTAAGGACCAGCAGTTGCCATTCCCATATGAAGACAGGAAGCAGAGTAGTAGACATAGAGTACCAAATAAATCTATGTGGAGGAATTGGTCTACTAGAGGCCAAATTAAAAGACCCCAGAAGATGGCTAAAAGCCAGTTTGAAAGCCACCATCTGCTCTAATTTTCTTAAATTAGCAATACTTGAAAAGAGGCAGACACAACTCCGGAACTCCAATCAGTTAAATCAAGGAGCCAAAATATTCCAAAAATACAAAAATTCTTGTACAAATTCATGTACAAAAAGCCTGACGTGTCCTAGGATGATTTTTTAAACATTAGTAGAAAATAAGTAGAAAACTGTACAGGCATGGGATCCATTATCCAGAAACCCATTATCCAGAATGCAACGAATTACAGAAAGTCTCCCATAGACTCCATTTTATGCAAATAATCAGATTTTTTTAAATTATTTACTTGATCCAAACTAAGAGATAAATAATCCTTCCATGGAGCAAAACCATCCCTTTGGACTTATTTCATGTTTAAATGAATTGCTAGTAGAGTTAGGGTATGAAATAACAGAAAGATCTGGAAAACTCCAGGTCCCAAGCATTCTACATAACAAGTCCAATACATTGTCTCAAGACTGAAAGCATGAGAATACATCATTAAAAGGCAAAAAATATCATCCCATTTTTACTTTCTTTTATGAAAAAGAAACCTATCTACAATATACTTTAATTAAAATATGTGTACTGTTTTAATAAAAACCTGACTGTATGCAGTGAAATTTTCCCTTCTTTTACTGCTGTGGGTGTTGGAATAATCAAATGGTCCCTAACTGAGGTGCAGGGAAACAATCATACTTATGAACAGCAGGGGGAGCCCCCACCTTAATTCCAAGTCATGCAGAACTCCAGCAGCTTTGATTCCCTGTAGAGCAGTGGGCTACTGTGTAGAGATTTGTACTGGATTTTATTTTTGCCTTTACATCCCCTTTACTGCTTCCAACTCTAATTGCAGGGACAAAGATCATGGATTCAGATTTAAATAGATACACTGGGATTTGGCTACCAAAACATAACAATTTTGCTGCAACCACTGGCTCTGGAGAGTTGGAGAAAGTTTGTATTAAACAATACAAAAACTATAAAATACCCATTAGATTACATGACAACACAGGACCCAGAGCAGACTGTTTATTCTGATTAGTAATCAGTCTTGCTGTATCGGCTTCTGGAAGATATTTGACTTGTGCTGTTTTCATCATTTATGACAGCGGTTCTCAACCCCTTTGGGGGGGTCGAACAACCCTTTTGCAGGGGTCGCTTAATGGGTTCCAGGAGCAGGTTCATCTCTCTCCCCACTATCCCTGGGCCAGGGTTGTAGTTCTCCGGGTGTTGGTGCTGGGAGTTGTTGTTCAGTAACCTGTGTAAGGAAGCCAGTTGCACCACAACTTTCTATATCCCCTTAGTAGGGACTGTCATACAGCTCTCCCTGCCCCTTTAAAGCAGGCAGTCATATTTGTAAAATGAACATGGAAATCGGGGGTGAGGCCCCAAAAACAAACCTTTAGGCGCCAAAACAAACCTTTATGCAGCCACGCTGTCTCCCAACAACGGAAATAATTTTATGGTTGGGGGTCACCACAGCATAAGGAACTGTATCAAAGGGTCACAGCATTAGGAAGGTTGAGAACCACTGATTTAAGAAGATCCTTAAGCAGCCCAGGCCACACTGAGCATGTGCACAGTCTTGGTCTTGCAAAAATGTTTAACAAATTTACAAGATGGCAGCCCCCTGTGGCCAACTTTAAAAGCATAAATCATTTGCTTGACTAGGCTTGTGGTGCAGTAAGTTCATGTTTATGTTTAGTATACAAAATACACCATTTGTAGCCTTATTCTATTTTAGACTTTCCTTGTCCTTAAGTAAACTGGTCGTCATTTATGGACCAATTATGCATCCAGAAGCACTGAAAGAAATTGCTGTTTTGTTATACCGGCAGATCAGGATCCATTGTGTATACTCAGTAATATAGCCATCGTTCAATAGGCACTTTATGCACTAAAAAAGGTCAGAAACTCTCTTTTAGATAGGAACACAAACTAGTCATATCCAGTTCACCAAATGCATCTGATGGCTGAGGCACTATAGTCCTTAGAAGCGAGGAGCAAACATTTCTCACATTTGCCATTTTCACAAAGCCACTGCAAATTTTTTCAGTTAAAATTTTCACGGTCAAAAAAATGTGGCAACAAACCTCCACATACCCTTGTTTATTTAGTGCAAAAAAATTATAATTTTTTGCCAAAAGTGAACAGATTCTCTCATCCCTAATACCTTCTGTAGAAACAAATCAAGACTTGCACACGCAGAAAAAAAATGTACACGAAAAATATAAAGAAGTGAAAAAAAATATATTCAGATAACGTCTACAAGAAGGCCTAATTTTGGTAATCGTAGAGGTGTCAAAGTCTTCCTATGGAAAGTAAGAACTTAATACAATACTGACTATTACCTTACACATATTGCGTACCTTCTTATTGTTCTGTACAGAAGACCTACAGTACATCTTTATATCACTTCTTCCTCTGTGAACTTTGTTAGAATCCTATCTTTCTGCCTTCTTCTCTTTATATTAGCATGCAATGCATCCTGTCTTTAGGACTCATGGGAAATAGATGTCCTTGTCTTTCTAAAATATATTCTTCTTCTAGAAACTAGAGTGCCTTAAGGTATAGTTAATTCATCATAATAATGAAAATACCAAGCCTGACTACAGATAATTTGCAATAATATATTTTAAATACAACTTCATATTATGTAGCTACATCTGTTAATGCATAACTAATTAATATAACTCCTTTTCAGCAGAGACTGTACCTTCAACTATACTTTTTTCCACAGTTATTGCTTGGCGCAAACCCATCAGACTTGCAATCTTGTACTGATTCAACAAACAAGCTTTTCTCGAGTGAATACAACAAGAATATATTTATATATTTCTTCTTATTGTCATTTAGCTTGCTTTAAATGACACCATGGTGTAGTTAGCTTTAGACAAGCCATCAAAAGAGCCATGTTGGGTATGACTTCAGGCCGGGCAACACTTTTGGCAATTTGAGGAGATTATCTTGCACATGTTCTGATTTCACCTCTGTCCTGGGAATTCTATGTACCCTGTGATGCTAAGTGCTAGTATTGTCTCATGTTATTGTCTTTCTAGAGATGAGTACAGCCCTTCATAAAAATTTCAGTTTCATGTTTCATTCATTTCATGTAATTTCACAAATGGGAATCTGGAAACATTTTGGTAAATGATAGAATAGCTGAGGTAGAAGGGAAACAGAGAAGGCATTTAGGCGTTGCTATGCTTTCATCTATACAGACATCTATATAATTGGAGCATTTGTATGCACATTCTGAGCTGTAATGCTGTAAACAAAAGTTCAGTATATAAAACATAATTTTGTATAGGATCAGAAAAAAAAATTGTCTGTTAAGCCATATACAGCCATTTTAATAACTGGCTAATTATCCAGTATTGTTGCATTTGAATTTTAGTGCAAATATCCAGTTTCTGGTTGGTCAAGTATGAATGATCCTGATGGAAAATTTCCCCAACTGGCCAGAAAGGCAAGTGCAACAGATTCACAGCTCTTTTAAATGTTGGCTTATAATTTCAGCTATGATACTGCATCTTGTCTCCTCTAGTCTTTCCCTTCATCCAGAACTAATGACTGTCTTATAGTCCTCTGAGGAACCAATTTTTGAAATTCGACCTGGACCCAGACCTTAAACCTGCACCCAGACCTGCAAACCCACATTTTTACCCACTTGGACCTGCTGCCTGACACGACCTGCAACTGCCTTATCTTCAACCTGATTCACCACCCACTGATCAGGAAACAGGAAGCCTAGTTGTAGAAGTGACATCATCAGAAGTGGGCTGGCAAAAAAGTTTTAAAGAATGTGTAAAACTTACTGTAGATAAGACCCACAAACTTCAAACCAATATCTATACCAGCATCAGAAAATCCTAAACACAACCTGCATGTCACCTGCTTTTTTGAGGGTTACCCACAGGTACCTAGCCCGCAGTACGACTCAAGATAGTGTAGCTTGCCCTGGGGCAACCACACCACTCATGCTGCTGCTCTTTGTCTTTGGTATGTAACAAATCAATATTACATTCTACTAATACTAACAATATTCTTTTAATACCACTCATAGAAACCCAAGAAACCTACAGGAAATGGGAGAAAGTTGGCATAAGAAAATATGGTAGAATATTACATTTACAGTATTTGCCTTGTTGGTGGACCCATCTCTCTCTCTTTCCTCTTGATTATCTGTATCCTACTAGAAGTATCTGGGATCTATCATGACACAAAGAGGCCTTCTAAAAGTTCATTGAAATCATCTTCAGCCATTATTGCTTCAATATATGTTATTACAGATCTCCACTGTGTGATTTAAGATACGGACACTCAAACAATGTCAAATCTCCTGTGGGTTATATAGTAGTTATGAAGCAAAGTAAATTTTCTATTAAGACATAGTACTTACTGTACCTCATCACAAAAAGGGAATATGGGGTTTTAGTACAGTGGGATATTTTGAATTTTTATTTATTTATTTTTAAATAAAGTTTTTTGCCATTTATATTAGTGCAATCTGCCTTAAAGCAACAGTAACACCAAAAAAAGTGTTTTAAAATAAAATATCATGATGCGTTTCCCTGCGCTATTAAAACTGATCTGTTTTCTTCAGAAACACTACTATAGTTTATATAAACAAGCTGCTAAGTAGCAATGGCGGAAATTGAAAAACGGCTATATGGCACAGGATGAGTAATGGATAACATTATGTTCTACTGAGCTTATCTGCTATCTGCTCTGCAACCTGAGCCTTTTTTCCTTTGAATGGCTGCCCCCATGGCTACACAACAGCTTATTTATATAAA